>CAWWDY010000682.1:0-42964 GCA_963942605.1 Poecilus cupreus | reverse complement strand
CATTTCTCATAAATCGCCGTTTTACACGAAAGAAACCTGAATTTGTCAGTTTGAATAGTTGAAAACAGCGTTTTTCTATGTTTTTGCAAGTTTAAAACAGCAATTTTATCGTCATTTCTCATAAATCGCCGTTTCACACGAAAGAAACATGAATTTATCAGTTTGAATAGTTAAAAACACCGTTTTTCTATGTTTTTGCAAGTTTAAAACAGCAATTTTATCGTCATTTCTCATAAATCGCCGTTTCACACGAAAGAAACATGAATTTGTCAGTTTGAATAGTTCAAAACATCGTTTTTCTATGTTTTTTCATGTTTAAAACAGCAATTTTATCGTCATTTCTCAGAAATCGCCGTTTCACACGAAAGAAACATGAATTTGTCTGTTTGAATAGTTTGAAAACAGCGTTTTTCTATGTTTTTGCAAGTTTAAAACAGCAATTTTATCGTTATTTCTCATAAATCGCCGTTTCACACGAAAGAAACATGAATTTGTCAATTTGAATAGTTCAAAACAGCGTTTTTCTATGTTTTTGCAAGTTAAAACAGCAATTTTTTCGTCATTTCTCATAAATAGCCGTTTCACACCAAAGAAACATGAATTTATCAGTTTGAATAGTTAAAAACAGCGTTTTTCTATGTTTTTGCAAGTTTAAAACAGCAATTTTATCGTCATTTCTCATAAATCGCCGTTTCACACGAAAGAAACATGAATTTATCAGTTTGAATAGTTAAAAACAGCGTTTTTCTATGTTTTTGCAAGTTTAAAACAGCAATTTTATCGTCATTTCTCATAAATCGCCGTTTCACACGAAAGAAACATGAATTTATCAGTTTGAATAGTTAAAAACAGGGTTTTTCTATGTTTTTGCAAGTTTAAAACAGCAATTTTATCGTCATTTCTCATAAATCGCCGTTTCACACGAAAGAAACATGAATTTGTCAGTTTGAATAGTTCAAAACAGCGTTTATCTATGTTTTTTCATGTTTAAAACAGCAATTTTATCGTCATTTCTCAGAAATCGCCGTTTCACACGAAAGAAACATGAATTTGTCTGTTTTTATAGTTGAAAACAGCGTTTTTCTATGTTTTTGCATGTTTAAAACAGCAATTTTATCGTCATTTCTCATAAATCGCCGTTTCACACGAAAGAAACATGAATTTGTCAGTTTGAATAGTTCAAAACAGCGTTTTTCTATGTTTTTGCAAGTTTAAAACAGCAATTTTATCGTCATTTCTCAAAAATCGCCGTTTCACACGAAAAGAAACATGAATTTGTCAGTTTTGAATAGTTCAAAACAGCGGTTTTCTATGTTTTTGCAAGTTTAAAACAGCAATTTTATCGTCATTTCTCATAAATCGCCGTTTCACACGAAAGAAACATGAATTTATCAGTTTGAATAGTTAAAAACAGCGTTTTTCTATGTTTTTGCAAGTTTAAAACAGCAATTTTATCGTCATTTCTCATAAATCGCCGTTTCACACGAAAGAAACATGAATTTATCAGTTTGAATAGTTAAAAACAGGGTTTTTCTATGTTTTTGCAAGTTTAAAACAGCAATTTTATCGTCATTTCTCATAAATCGCCGTTTCACACGAAAGAAACATGAATTTGTCAGTTTGAATAGTTCAAAACAGCGTTTATCTATGTTTTTTCATGTTTAAAACAGCAATTTTATCGTCATTTCTCAGAAATCGCCGTTTCACACGAAAGAAACATGAATTTGTCTGTTTTTATAGTTGAAAACAGCGTTTTTCTATGTTTTTGCATGTTTAAAACAGCAATTTATCGTCATTTTCTCATAAATCGCCGTTTCACACGAAAGAAACATGAATTTGTCAGGTTGAATAGTTCAAAACAGCGTTTTTCTATGTTTTTGCAAGTTTAAAACAGCAATTTTATCGTCATTTCTCAAAAATCGCCGTTTCACACGAAAGAAACATGAATTTGTCAGTTTGAATAGTTCAAAACAGCGGTTTTCTATGTTTTTGCAAGTTTAAAACAGCAATTTTATCGTCATTTCTCATAAATCGCCGTTTCACACGAAAGAAACATGAATTTGTCAGTTTGAATAGTTCAAAACAGCGTTTTTCTATGTTTTTTCATGTTTAAAACAGCAATTTTATCGTCATTTCTCATAAATCGCCGTTTCACACGAAAGAAACATGAATTTGTCAGTTTGAATAGTTGAAACAGCGTTTTTCTATGTTTTTGCAAGTTTAAAACAGCAATTTTATCGTCATTTCTCATAAGTCGCCGTTTCACACGAAAGAAACATGAATTTGTCAGTTTGAATAGTTCAAAACAGCGTTTATCTATGTTTTTTCATGTTTAAAACAGCAATTTTATCGTCATTTCTCAGAAATCGCCGTTTCACACGAAAGAAACATGAATTTGTCTGTTTTTATAGTTGAAAACAGCGTTTTTCTATGTTTTTGCATGTTTAAAACAGCAATTTTATCGTCATTTCTCATAAATCGCCGTTTCACACGAAAGAAACATGAATTTGTCAGTTTGAATAGTTCAAAACAGCGTTTTTCTATGTTTTTGCAAGTTTAAAACAGCAGTTTTATCGTGATTACACAAAAATCCACCGTTTCGAACGAAAGAAACCTGAATTTATCAGTTTGAATAGTTAAAAACAGCGTTTTTCTATGTTTTTGCAAGTTTAAAACAGCAATTTTATCGTCATTTCTCATAAATCGCCGTTTCACACGAAGGAAACATGAATTTGTCAGTTTGAATAGTTCAAAACAGCGTTTTTCTATGTTTTTTCATGTTTAAAACAGCAATTTTATCGTCATTTCTCAGAAATCGCCGTTTCACACGAAAGAAACATGAATTTGTCTGTTTGAATAGTTGAAAACAGCGTTTTTCTATGTTTTTGCAAGTATAAAACAGCAATTTTATCGTCATTTCTCATAAATCGCCGTTTCACACGAAAGAAACATGAATTTGTCAGTTTGAATAGTTCAAAACAGCGGTTTTCTATGTTTTTGCAAGTTTAAAACAGCAATTTTATCGTCATTTCTCATAAATCGCCATTTCACACGAAAGAAACATGAATTTGTCAGTTTGAATAGTTCAAAACAGCGTTTTTCTGTTTTTTCATGTTTAAAACAGCAATTTTATCGTCATTTCTCATAAATCGCCGTTTCACACGAAAGAAACATGAATTTGTCAGTTTGAATAGTTGAAAACAGCGTTTCTCTATGTTTTTGCAAGTTTAAAACAGCAATTTTATCGTCATTTCTCATAAATCGCCGTTTCACACGAAAGAAACATGAATTTGTCAGTTTGAATAGTTCAAAACAGCGTTTTTCTATGTTTTTGCAAGTTTAAAACAGCAGTTTTATCGTGATTTCACAAAAATCCACCGTTTTGAACAAAAGAAACCTGAATTTATCAGTTTGAATAGTTAAAAGCAGCGTTTTTCTATGTTTTTGCAAGTTTAAAACAGCAATTTTATCGTCATTTCTCATAAATCGCCGTTTCACACGAAAGAAACATGAATTTATCAGTTTGAATAGTTCAAAACAGCGTTTTTCTATGTTTTTGCAAGTTTATCGTGATTTCACAAAAATCCACCGTTTCGAACGAAAGAAACCTGAATTTATCAGTTTGAATAGTTAAAAACAGCGTTTTTCTATGTTTTTGCAAGTTTAAAACAGCAATTTTATCGTCATTTCTCATAAATCGCCGTTTCACACGAAAGAAACCTGAATTTATCAGTTTGAATAGTTAAAAACAGCGTTTTTCTATGTTTTTGCAAGTTTTAAACAGCAATTTTATCGTCATTTCTCATAAATCGCCGTTTTACACGAAAGAAACCTGAATTTGTCAGTTTGAATAGTTGAAAACAGCGTTTTTCTATGTTTTTGCAAGTTTAAAACAGCAATTTTATCGTCATTTCTCATAAATCGCCGTTTCACACGAAAGAAACATGAATTTATCAGTTTGAATAGTTAAAAACACCGTTTTTCTATGTTTTTGCAAGTTTAAAACAGCAATTTTATCGTCATTTCTCATAAATCGCCGTTTCACACGAAAGAAACATGAATTTGTCAGTTTGAATAGTTCAAAACATCGTTTTTCTATGTTTTTTCATGTTTAAAACAGCAATTTTATCGTCATTTCTCAGAAATCGCCGTTTCACACGAAAGAAACATGAATTTGTCTGTTTGAATAGTTGAAAACAGCGTTTTTCTATGTTTTTGCAAGTTTAAAACAGCAATTTTATCGTTATTTCTCATAAATCGCCGTTTCACACGAAAGAAACATGAATTTGTCAGTTTGAATAGTTCAAAACAGCGTTTTTCTATGTTTTTGCAAGTTTAAAACAGCAATTTTTTCGTCATTTCTCATAAATAGCCGTTTCACACCAAAGAAACATGAATTTATCAGTTTGAATAGTTAAAAACAGCGTTTTTCTATGTTTTTGCAAGTTTAAAACAGCAATTTTATCGTCATTTCTCATAAATCGCCGTTTCACACGAAAGAAACATGAATTTATCAGTTTGAATAGTTAAAAACAGCGTTTTTCTATGTTTTTGCAAGTTTAAAACAGCAATTTTATCGTCATTTCTCATAAATCGCCGTTTCACACGAAAGAAACATGAATTTATCAGTTTGAATAGTTAAAAACAGGGTTTTTCTATGTTTTTGCAAGTTTAAAACAGCAATTTTATCGTCATTTCTCATAAATCGCCGTTTCACACGAAAGAAACATGAATTTGTCAGTTTGAATAGTTCAAAACAGCGTTTATCTATGTTTTTTCATGTTTAAAACAGCAATTTTATCGTCATTTCTCAGAAATCGCCGTTTCACACGAAAGAAACATGAATTTGTCTGTTTTTATAGTTGAAAACAGCGTTTTTCTATGTTTTTGCATGTTTAAAACAGCAATTTTATCGTCATTTCTCATAAATCGCCGTTTCACACGAAAGAAACATGAATTTGTCAGTTTGAATAGTTCAAAACAGCGTTTTTCTATGTTTTTGCAAGTTTAAAACAGCAGTTTTATCGTGATTACACAAAAATCCACCGTTTCGAACGAAAGAAACCTGAATTTATCAGTTTGAATAGTTAAAAACAGCGTTTTTCTATGTTTTTGCAAGTTTAAAACAGCAATTTTATCGTCATTTCTCATAAATCGCCGTTTCACACGAAAGAAACATGAATTTATCAGTTTGAATAGTTAAAAACAGCGTTTTTCTATGTTTTTGCAAGTTTAAAACAGCAATTTTATCGTCATTTCTCAAAAATCGCCGTTTCACACGAAAGAAACATGAATTTGTCAGTTTGAATAGTTCAAAACAGCGGTTTTCTATGTTTTTGCAAGTTTAAAACAGCAATTTTATCGTCATTTCTCATAAATCGCCGTTTCACACGAAAGAAACATGAATTTGTCAGTTTGAATAGTTCAAAACAGCGTTTTTCTATGTTTTTTCATGTTTAAAACAGCAATTTTATCGTCATTTCTCATAAATCGCCGTTTCACACGAAAGAAACATGAATTTGTCAGTTTGAATAGTTGAAACAGCGTTTTTCTATGTTTTTGCAAGTTTAAAACAGCAATTTTATCGTCATTTCTCATAAATCGCCGTTTCACACGAAAGAAACATGAATTTGTCAGTTTGAATAGTTCAAAACAGCGTTTTTCTATGTTTTTGCAAGTTTAAAACAGCAGTTTTATCGTGATTTCACAAAAATCCACCGTTTTGAACGAAAGAAACCTGAATTTATCAGTTTGAATAGTTAAAAGCAGCGTTTTTCTATGTTTTTGCAAGTTTAAAACAGCAATTTTATCGTCATTTCTCATAAATCGCCGTTTCACACGAAAGAAACATGAATTTGTCAGTTTGAATAGTTCAAAACAGCGTTTTTCTATGTTTTTTCATGTTTAAAACAGCAATTTTATCGTCATTTCTCAGAAATCGCCGTTTCACACGAAAGAAACATGAATTTGTCTGTTTGAATAGTTGAAAACAGCGTTTTTCTATGTTTTTGCAAGTTTAAAACAGCAATTTTATCGTCATTTCTCATAAATCGCCGTTTCACACGAAAGAAACATGAATTTATCAGTTTGAATAGTTAAAAACAGCGTTTTTCTATGTTTTTGCAAGTTTAAAACAGCAATTTTATCGTCATTTCTCATAAATCGCCGTTTCACACGAAAGAAACATGAATTTATCAGTTTGAATAGTTAAAACAGCGTTTTTCTATGTTTTTGCAAGTTTAAAACAGCAATTTTATCGTCATTTCTCATAAATCGCCGTTTCACACGAAAGAAACATGAATTTGTCAGTTTGAATAGTTCAAAACAGCGTTTTTCTATGTTTTTTTATGTTTAAAACAGCAATTTTATAGTCATTTCTCAGAAATCGCCGTTTCACACGAACGAAACATGAATTTGTCTGTTTGAATAGTTGAAAACAGCGTTTTTCTATGTTTTTGCAAGTTTAAAACAGCAATTTTATCGTCATTTCTCATAAATCGCCGTTTCACACGAAAGAAACATGAATTTGTCAGTTTGAATAGTTCAAAACAGCGTTTTTCTATGTTTTTGCAAGTTTAAAACAGCAATTTTATCGTCATTTCTCATAAAACGCCGTTTCACACGAAAGAAACATGAATTTGTCAGTTTTAATAGTTAAAAACAGCGTTTTTCTATGTTTTTGCAAGATTAAAACAGCAATTTTATCGTCATTTCTCATAAATCGCCGTTTCACACGAAAGAAACCTGAATTTATCAGTTTGAATAGTTCAAAACAGCGTTTTTCTATGTTTTTGCAAGTTTAAAACAGCAACTTTATCGTCATTTCTCAAAAATCGCCGTTTCACACGAAAGAAACATGAATTTGTCAGTTTGAATTGTTCAAAACAGCGTTTTTCTATGTTTTTGCAAGTTTAAAACAGCAATTTTATCGTCATTTCTCAAAAATCGCCGTTTCACACGAAAGAAACATGAATTTGTCAGTTTGAATAGTTCAAAACAGCGGTTTTCTATGTTTTTGCAAGTTTAAAACAGCAATTTTATCGTCATTTCTCATAAATCGCCGTTTCACACGAAAGAAACAAGAATTTGTCAGTTTGAATAGTTCAAAACAGCGTTTTTCTATGTTTTTTCATGTTTAAAACAGCAATTTTATCGTCATTTCTCAAAAATCGCCGTTTCACACGAAAGAAACATGAATTTGTCAGTTTGAATAGTTGAAAACAGCGTTTTTCTATGTTTTTGCAAGTTTAAAACAGCAATTTTATCGTCATTTCTCATAAATCGCCGTTTCACAAGAAAGAAACATGAATTTGTCAGTTTGAATAGTTCAAAACAGCGTTTTTCTATGTTTTTGCAAGTTTAAAACAGCAGTTTTATCGTGATTTCACAAAAATCCATCGTTTCGAACGAAAGAAACCTGAATTTATCAGTTTGAATAGTTAAAAGCAGCGTTTTTCTATGTTTTTGCAAGTTTAAAACAGCAATTTTATCGTCATTTCTCATAAATCGCCGTTTCACACGAAAGAAACATGAATTTATCAGTTTGAATAGTTAAAAACAGCGTTTTTCTATGTTTTTGCATGTTTAAAACAGCAATTTTATCGTCATTTCTCATAAATCGCCGTTTCACACGAAAGAAACCTGAATTTATCAGTTTGAATAGTTCAAAACAGCGTTTTTCTATGTTTTTGCAAGTTTAAAACAGCAATTTTATCGTCATTTCTCATAATTCGCCGTTTCACAAGAAAGAAACATGAATTTATCAGTTTGAATAGTTAAAAACAGCGTTTTTCTATGTTTTTGCAAGTTTAAAACAGCAATTTTATCGTCATTTCTCATAAATCGCCGTTTCACACGAAAGAAACATGAATTTGTCAGTTTGAATAGTTCAAAACAGCGTTGTTCTATGATTTTGCAAGTTTAAAACAGCAATTTTATCGTCATTTCTCATAAATCGCCGTTTCACACGAAAGAAACATGAATTTATCAGTTTGAATAGTTAAAAACAGCGTTTTTCTATGTTTTTGCAAGTTTAAAACAGCAACTTTATCGTCATTTCTCAAAAATCGCCGTTTCACACGAAAGAAACATGAATTTGTCAGTTTGAATAGTTCAAAACCGCGTTTTTCTATGTTTTGGCAAGTTTAAAACAGCAATTTTATCGTCATTTCTCAAAAATCGCCGTTTCACACTAAAGAAACATGAATTTGTCAGTTTGAATAGTTCAAAACAGCGGTTTTCTATGTTTTTGCAAGTTTAAAACAGTAATTTTATCGTCATTTCTCATAAATCGCCGTTTCACACGAAAGAAACATGAATTTGTCAGTTTGAATAGTTCAAAACAGCGTTTTTCTATGTTTTTTCATGTTTAAAACAGCAATTTTATCGTCATTTCTCAAAAATCGCCGTTTCACACGAAAGAAACATGAATTTGTCAGTTTGAATAGTTGAAAACAGCGTTTTTCTATGTTTTTGCAAGTTTAAAACAGCAATTTTATCGTCATTTCTCATAAATCGACGTTTCACACGAAAGAAACATGAATTTGTCAGTTTGAATAGTTCAAAACAGCGTTTTTCTATGTTTTTGCAAGTTTAAAACAGCAGTTTTATCGTGATTTCACAAAAATCCACCGTTTTGAATGAAAGAAACCTGAATTTATCAGTTTGAATAGTTAAAAGCAGCGTTTTTCTATGTTTTTGCAAGTTTAAAACAGCAATTTTATCGTCATTTCTCATAAATCGCCGTTTCACACGAAAGAAACATGAATTTATCAGTTTGAATAGTTAAAAACAGCGTTTTTCTATGTTTTTGCAAGTTTAAAAAAGCAATTTTATCGTCATTTCTCATAAATCGCCGTTTCACACGAAAGAAACATGAATTTATCAGTTTGAATAGTTAAAAACAGCGTTTTTCTATGTTTTTGCAAGTTTAAAACAGCAATTTTATCGTCATTTCTCATAAATCGCCGTTTCACACGAAAGAAACATGAATTTGTCAGTTTGAATAGTTCAAAACAGCGTTTTTCTATGTTTTTTTATGTTTAAAACAGCAATTTTATCGTCATTTCTCAGAAATCGCCGTTTCACACGAACGAAACATGAATTTGTCTGTTTGAATAGTTGAAAACAGCGTTTTTCTATGTTTTTGCAAGTTTAAAACAGCAATTTTATCGTCATTTCTCATAAATCGCCGTTTCACACGAAAGAAACATGAATTTCTCAGTTTGAATAGTTAAAAACAGCGTTTTTCTATGTTTTTGCAAGTTTAAAACAGCAATTTTATCGTCATTTCTCATAAATCGCCGTTTCACAAGAAAGAAACATGAATTTATCAGTTTGAATAGTTCAAAACAGCGTTTTTCTATGTTTTTGCAAGTTTAAAACAGCAGTTTTATCGTGATTTCACAAAAATCCACCGTTTCGAACGAAAGAAACCTTAATTTATCAGTTTGAATAGTTAAAAACAGCGTTTTCTATGTTTTTGCAAGTTTAAAACAGCAATTTTATCGTCATTTCTCATAAATCGCCGTTTCACACGAAAGAAACATGAATTTATCAGTTTGAATAGTTAAAAACAGCGTTTTTCTATGTTTTTGCAAGTTTAAAACAGCAACTTTATCGTCATTTCTCAAAAATCGCCGTTTCACACGAAAGAAACATGAATTTGTCAGTTTGAATAGTTCAAAACAGCGGTTTTCTATGTTTTTGCAAGTTTCAAACAGCAATATAATCGTCATTTCTCATAAATCGCCGTTTCACACGAAAGAAACATGAATTTGTCAGTTTGAATAGTTCAAAACAGCGTTTTTCTATGTTTTTTCATGTTTAAAACAGCAATTTTATCGTCATTTGTCATAAATCGCCGTTTCACACAAAAGAAACATGAATTTGTCAGTTTGAATAGTTAAAAACAGCGTTTTTCTATGTTTTTGCAAGTTTAAAACAGCAATTTTATCGTCATTTCTCATAAATCGCCGTTTCACACGAAAGAAACATGAATTTGTCAGTTTGAATAGTTCAAAACAGCGTTTTTCTATGTTTTTGCAAGTTTAAAACAGCAATTTTATCGTCATTTCTCATAAATCGCCGTTTCACACGAAAGAAACATGAATTTGTCAGTTTGAATAGTTCAAAACAGCGTTTTTCTATGTTTTTTTATGTTTAAAACAGCAATTTTATCGTCATTTCTCAGAAATCGCCGTTTCACACGAACGAAACATGAATTTGCCTGTTTGAATAGTTGAAAACAGCGTTTTTCTATGTTTTTGCAAGTTTAAAACAGCAATTTTATCGTCATTTCTCATAAATCGCCGTTTCACACGAAAGAAACATGAATTTGTCAGTTTGAATAGTTAAAAACAGCGTTTTTCTATGTTTTTGCAAGTTTAAAACAGCAATTTTCTCGTCATTTCTCATAAATCGCCGTTTCACAAGAAAGAAACATGAATTTATCAGTTTGAATAGTTCAAAACAGCGTTTTTCTATGTTTTTGCAAGTTTAAAACAGCAGTTTTATCGTGATTTCACAAAAATCCACCGTTTCGAACGAAAGAAACCTGAATTTATCAGTTTGAATAGTTAAAAACAGCGTTTTCTATGTTTTTGCAAGTTTAAAACAGCAATTTTATCGTCATTTCTCATAAATCGCCGTTTCACACGAAAGAAACATGAATTTATCAGTTTGAATAGTTAAAAACAGCGTTTTTCTATGTTTTTGCAAGTTTAAAACAGCAACTTTATCGTCATTTCTCAAAAATCGCCGTTTCACACGAAAGAAACATGAATTTGTCAGTTTGAATAGTTCAAAACAGCGGTTTTCTATGTTTTTGCAAGTTTAAAACAGCAATATAATCGTCATTTCTCATAAATCGCCGTTTCACACGAAAGAAACATGAATTTGTCAGTTTGAATAGTTCAAAACAGCGTTTTTCTATGTTTTTTCATGTTTAAAACAGCAATTTTATCGTAATTTATCATAAATCGCCGTTTCACACAAAAGAAACATGAATTTGTCAGTTTGAATAGTTAAAAACAGCGTTTTTCTATGTTTTTGCAAGTTTAAAACAGCAATTTTATCGTCATTTCTCATAAATCGCCGTTTCACACGAAAGAAACATGAATTTGTCAGTTTGAATAGTTCAAAACAGCGTTTTTCTATGTTTTTGCAAGTTTAAAACAGCAATTTTATCGTCATTTCTCATAAATCGCCGTTTCACACGAAAGAAACATGAATTTGTCAGTTTGAATAGTTCAAAACAGCGTTGTTCTATGATTTTGCAAGTTTAAAACAGCAATTTTATCGTCATTTCTCATAAATCGCCGTTTCACACAAAAGAAACATGAATTTGTCAGTTTGAATAGTTGAAAACAGCGTTTTTCTATGTTTTTGCAAGTTTAAAACAGCAATTTTATCGTCATTTCTCATAAATCGCCGTTTCATACGAAAGAAACCTGAATTTATCAGTTTGAATAGTTAAAAACAGCGTTTTTCTATGTTTTTGCAAGTTTAAAACAGCAATTTTATCGTCATTTCTCATAAATCGCCGTTTCACACGAAAGAAACCTGAATTTATCAGTTTGAATAGTTAAAAACAGCGTTTTTCTATGTTTTTGCAAGTTTAAAACAGCAGTTTTAACGTGATTTCACAAAAATCCACCGTTTCGAACGAAAGAAACCTGAATTTATCAGTTTGAATAGTTAAAAACAGCGTTTTTCTATGTTTTTGCAAGTTTAAAACAGCAATTTTATCGTCATTTCTCATAAATCGCCGTTTCACACGAAAGAAACATGAATTTGTCAGTTTGAATAGTTCAAAACAGCGTTTTTCTATGTTTTTGCAAGTTTAAAACAGCAATTTTATCGTCATTTCTCATAAAACGCCGTTTCACACGAAAGAAACATGAATTTGTCAGTTTTAATAGTTAAAAACAGCGTTTTTCTATGTTTTTGCAAGTTTAAAACAGCAATTTTATCGTCATTTCTCATAAATCGCCGTTTCACACGAAAGAAACCTGAATTTATCAGTTTGAATAGTTAAAAACAGCGTTTTTCTATGTTTTTGCAAGTTTTAAACAGCAATTTTATCGTCATTTCTCATAAATCGCCGTTGCACACGAAAGAAACATGAATTTATCAGTTTGAATAGTTCAAAACAGCGTTTTTCTATGTTTTTGCAAGTTTAAAACAGCAGTTTTATCGTGATTTCACAAAAATCCACCGTTTCGAACGAAAGAAACCTGAATTTATCAGTTTGAATAGTTAAAAACAGCGTTTTTCTATGTTTTTGCAAGTTTAAAACAGCAATTTTATCGTCATTTCTCATAAATCGCCGTTTCACACGAAAGAAACATGAATTTATCAGTTTGAATAGTTAAAAACAGCGTTTTTCTATGTTTTTGCAAGTTTAAAACAGCAGTTTTAACGTGATTTCACAAAAATCCACGGTTTCGAACGAAAGAAACCTGAATTTATCAGTTTGAATAGTTAAAAACAGCGTTTTTCTATGTTTTTGCAAGTTTAAAACAGCAATTTTATCGTCATTTCTCATAAATCGCCGTTTCACACGAAAGAAACATGAATTTGTCAGTTTGAATAGTTTAAAACAGCGTTTTTCTATGTTTTTGCAAGTTTAAAACAGCAATTTTATCGTCATTTCTCATAAATCGCCGTTTCACACGAAAGAAACATGAATTTGTCAGTTTGAATAGTTAAAAACAGCGTTTTTCTATGTTTTTGCAAGTTTAAAACAGCAATTTTATCGTCATTTCTCATAAATCGCCGTTTCACACGAAAGAATCATGAATTTATCAGTTTGAATAGTTAAAAACAGCGTTTTTCTATGTTTTTGCAAGTTTAAAACAGCAGTTTTAACGTGATTTTACAAAAATCCACCGTTTCGAACGAAAGACACCTGAATTTATCAGTTTGAATAGTTAAAAACAGCGTTTTTCTATGTTTTTGTAAGTTTAAAACAGCAATTTTATCGTCATTTCTCATAAAACGCCGTTTCACACGAAAGAAACATGAATTTGTCAGTTTTAATAGTTAAAAACAGCGTTTTTCTATGTTTTTGCAAGTTTAAAACAGCAATTTTATCGTCATTTCTCATAAATCGCCGTTTCACACGAAAGAAACCTGAATTTATCAGTTTGAATAGTTAAAAACAGCGTTTTTCTATGTTTTTGCAAGTTTAAAACAGCAATTTTATCGTCATTTCTCATAAATCGCCGTTTCACACGAAAAAAACATGAATTTATCAGTTTGAATAGTTCAAAACAGCGTTTTTCTATGTTTTTGCAAGTTTAAAACAGCAGTTTTATCGTGATTTCACAAAAATCCACCGTTTCGAACGAAAGAAACCTGAATTTGTCAGTTTGAATAGTTCAAAACAGCGTTTTACTATGTTTTTTCATGTTTAAAACAGCAATTTTATCGTCATTTCTCATAAATCGCCGTTTCACACGAAAGAAACATGAATTTGTCTGTTTGAATAGTTGAAAACAGCGTTTTTCTATGTTTTTGCAAGTTTAAAACAGCAATTTTATCGTCATTTCTCATAAATCGCCGTTTCACACGAAAGAAACATGAATTTGTCAGTTTGAATAATTTAAAACAGCGTTTTTCTATGTTTTTGCAAGTTTAAAACAGCAATTTTATCGTCATTTCTCATAAAACGCCGTTTCACACGAAAGAAACATGAATTTGTCAGTTTTAATAGTTAAAAACAGCGTTTTTCTATGTTTTTGCAAGTTTAAAACAGCAATTTTATCGTCATTTCTCATAAATCGCCGTTTCACACGAAAGAAACCTGAATTTATCAGTTTGAATAGTTAAAAACAGCGTTTTTCTATGTTTTTGCAAGTTTAAAACAGCAATTTTATCGTCATTTCTCATAAATCGCCGTTTCACACGAAAGAAACATGAATTTATCAGTTTGAATAGTTCAAAACAGCGTTTTTCTATGTTTTTGCAAGTTTAAAACAGCAGTTTTATCGTGATTTCACAAAAATCCACCGTTTCGAACGAAAGAAACCTGAATTTATCAGTTTAAATAGTTAAAAACAGCGTTTTTCTATGTTTTTGCAAGTTTAAAACAGCAATTTTATCGTCATTTCTCATAAATCGCCGTTTCACACGAAAGAAACATGAATTTATCAGTTTGAATAGTTAAAAACAGCGTTTTTCTATGTTTTTGCAAGTTTAAAACAGCAATTTTATCGTCATTTCTCATAAATCGCCGTTTCGAACAAAAGAAACCTGAATTTATCAGTTTGAATAATTAAAAACAGCGTTTTTCTATGTTTTTGCAAGTTTAAAACAGCAACTTTATCGTCATTTCTCATAAATCGCCGTTTCACACGAAAGAAACATGAATTTATTAGTTTGAATAGTTAAAAACAGCGTTTTTCTATGTTTTTGCAAGTTTAAAACAGCAACTTTATCGTCATTTCTCATAAATCGCCGTTTCACACGAAAGAAACCTGAATTTATCAGTTTGAATAGTTAAAAACAGCGTTTTTCTATGTTTTTGCAAGTTTAAAACAGCAATTTTATCGTCATTTCTCATAAATCGCCGTTTCACACGAAAAAAACATGAATTTATCAGTTTGAATAGTTCAAAACAGCGTTTTTCTATGTTTTTGCAAGTTTAAAACAGCAGTTTTATCGTGATTTCACAAAAATCCACCGTTTCGAACGAAAGAAACCTGAATTTGTCAGTTTGAATAGTTCAAAACAGCGTTTTACTATGTTTTTTCATGTTTAAAACAGCAATTTTATCGTCATTTCTCATAAATCGCCGTTTCACACGAAAGAAACATGAATTTGTCTGTTTGAATAGTTGAAAACAGCGTTTTTCTATGTTTTTGCAAGTTTAAAACAGCAATTTTATCGTCATTTCTCATAAATCGCCGTTTCACACGAAAGAAACATGAATTTGTCAGTTTGAATAATTTAAAACAGCGTTTTTCTATGTTTTTGCAAGTTTAAAACAGCAATTTTATCGTCATTTCTCATAAAACGCCGTTTCACACGAAAGAAACATGAATTTGTCAGTTTTAATAGTTAAAAACAGCGTTTTTCTATGTTTTTGCAAGTTTAAAACAGCAATTTTATCGTCATTTCTCATAAATCGCCGTTTCACACGAAAGAAACCTGAATTTATCAGTTTGAATAGTTAAAAACAGCGTTTTTCTATGTTTTTGCAAGTTTAAAACAGCAATTTTATCGTCATTTCTCATAAATCGCCGTTTCACACGAAAGAAACATGAATTTATCAGTTTGAATAGTTCAAAACAGCGTTTTTCTATGTTTTTGCAAGTTTAAAACAGCAGTTTTATCGTGATTTCACAAAAATCCACCGTTTCGAACGAAAGAAACCTGAATTTATCAGTTTAAATAGTTAAAAACAGCGTTTTTCTATGTTTTTGCAAGTTTAAAACAGCAATTTTATCGTCATTTCTCATAAATCGCCGTTTCACACGAAAGAAACATGAATTTATCAGTTTGAATAGTTAAAAACAGCGTTTTTCTATGTTTTTGCAAGTTTAAAACAGCAATTTTATCGTCATTTCTCATAAATCGCCGTTTCGAACAAAAGAAACCTGAATTTATCAGTTTGAATAATTAAAAACAGCGTTTTTCTATGTTTTTGCAAGTTTAAAACAGCAACTTTATCGTCATTTCTCATAAATCGCCGTTTCACACGAAAGAAACATGAATTTATCAGTTTGAATAGTTAAAAACAGCGTTTTTCTATGTTTTTGCAAGTTTAAAACAGCAACTTTATCGTCATTTCTCATAAATCGCCGTTTCACACGAAAGAAACATGAATTTATCAGTTTGAATAGTTAAAAACAGCGTTTTTCTATGTTTTTGCAAGTTTAAAACAGCAATTTTATCGTCATTACTCATAAATCGCCGTTTCAAACGAAAGAAACATGAATTTGTCAGTTTGAATAGTTCAAAACAGCGTTTTTCTATGTTTTTTCATGTTTAAAACAGCAATTTTATCGTCATTTCTCATAAATCGCCGTTTCACACGAAAGAAACATGAATTTATCAGTTTGAATAGTTCAAAACAGCGTTTTTCTATGTTTTTGCAAGTTTAAAACAGCAATTTTATCGTCATTTCTCATAAATCGCCGTTTCACACGAAAGAAACATGAATTTATCAGTTTGAATAGTTCAAAACAGCGTTTTTCTATGTTTTTGCAAGTTTAAAACAGCAGTTTTATCGTGATTTCACAAAAATCCACCGTTTCGAACGAAAGAAACCTGAATTTATCAGTTTGAATAGTTAAAAACAGCGTTTTTCTATGTTTTTGCAAGTTTAAAACAGCAATTTTATCGTCATTTCTCATAAATCGCCGTTTCACACGAAAGAAACATGAATTTATCAGTTTGAATAGAAAAAACAGCGTTTTTCTATGTTATTGCAAGTTTAAAACAGCAATTTTATCGTCATTTCTCATAAATCGCCGTTTCACACGAAAGAAACATGAATTTATCAGTTTGAATAGTTCAAAACAGCGTTTTTCTATGTTTTTTCATGTTTAAAACAGCAATTTTATCGTCATTTCTCATAAATCGCCGTTTCACACGAAAGAAACATGAATTTGTCAGTTTGAATAGTTCAAAACAGCGTTTTTCTATGTTTTTGCAAGTTTAGAACAGCAATTTTATCGTCATTTCTCATAAATCGCCGTTTCACACGAAAGAAACATGAATTTGTCAGTTTGAATAGTTCAAAACAGCGTTTTTCTATGTTTTTGCAAGTTTAAAACAGCAATTTTATCGTCATTTCTCATAGAACGCCGTTTCACACGAAAGAAACATGAATTTGTCAGTTTGAATAGTTAAAAACAGCGTTTTTCTATGTTTTTGCAAGTTTAAAACAGCAATTTTATCGTCATTTCTCATAAATCGCCGTTTCACACGAAAGAAACCTGAATTTATCAGTTTGAATAGTTAAAAATAGCGTTTTTCTATGTTTTTGCAAGTTTTAAACAGCAATTTTATCGTCATTTCTCATAAATCGCCGTTTCACACGAAAGAAACATGAATTTATCAGTTTGAATAGTTCAAAACAGCGTTTTTCTATGTTTTTGCAAGTTTAAAACAGCAGTTTTATCGTGATTTCACAAAAATCCACCGTTTCGAACAAAAGAAACCTGAATTTATCAGTTTGAATAATTAAAAACAGCGGTTTTCTATGTTTTTGCAAGTTTAAAACAGTAATTTTATCGTCATTTCTCATAAATCGCCGTTTCACACGAAAGAAACATGAATTTATCAGTTTGAATAGTTAAAAACAGCGTTTTTCTATGTTTTTGCAAGTTTAAAACAGCAATTTTATCGTCATTTCTCATAAATCGCCGTTTCACACGAAAGAAACATGAATTTATCAGTTTGAATAGTTCAAAACAGCGTTTTTCTATGTTTTTGCAAGTTTAAAACAGCAGTTTTATCGTGATTTCACAAAAATCCACCGTTTCTGACGAAAGAAACCTGAATTTATCAGTTTGAATAGTTAAAAACAGCGTTTTTCTATGTTTTTGCAAGTTTAAAACAGCAATTTTATCGTCATTTCTCATAAATCGCCGTTTTACACGAAAGAAACATGAATTTATCAGTTTAAATAGTTAAAAACAGCGTTTTTCTATGTTTTTGCAAGTTTAAAACAGCAATTTTATCGTCATTTCTCATAAATCGCCGTTTCACACGAAAGAAACATGAATTTATCAGTTTGAATAGTTAAAAACAGCGTTTTTCTATGTTTTTGCAAGTTTAAAACAGCAATTTTATCGTCATTTCTCATAAATCGCCGTTGCACACGAAAGAAACATGAATTTATCAGTTTGAATAGAAAAAACAGCGTTTTTCTATGTTATTGCAAGTTTAAAACAGCAATTTTATCGTCATTTCTCATAAATCGCCGTTTTACACGAAAGAAACATGAATTTATCAGTTTGAATAGTTAAAAACAGCGTTTTTCTATGTTTTTGCAAGTTTAAAACAGCAATTTTATCGTCATTTCTCATAAATCGCCGTTTCACACGAAAGAAACATGAATTTATCAGTTTGAATAGTTAAAAACAGCGTTTTTCTATGTTTTTGCAAGTTTAAAACAGCAATTTTATCGTCATTTCTCATAAATCGCCGTTGCACACGAAAGAAACATGAATTTATCAGTTTGAATAGAAAAAACAGCGTTTTTCTATGTTATTGCAAGTTTAAAACAGCAATTTTATCGTCATTTCTCATAAATCGCCGTTTCACACGAAAGAAACATGAATTTATCAGTTTGAATAGTTCAAAACAGCGTTTTTCTATGTTTTTTCATGTTTAAAACAGCAATTTTATCGTCATTTCTCATAAATCGCCGTTTCACACGAAAGAAACATGAATTTTCAGTTTGAATAGTTCAAAACAGCGTTTTTCTATGTTTTTGCAAGTTTAAAACAGCAATTTTATCGTCAATTCTCATAGAACGCCGTTTCACACGAAAGAAACATGAATTTGTCAGTTTGAATAGTTCAAAACAGCGTTTTTCTATGTTTTTGCAAGTTTAAAACAGCAATTTTATCGTCATTTCTCATAAATCGCCGTTTCACACGAAAGAAACCTGAATTTATCAGTTTGAATAGTTAAAAACAGCGTTTGTCTATGTTTTTGCAAGTTTTAAACAGCAATTTTATCGTCATTTCTCATAAATCGCCGTTTCACACGAAAGAAACATGAATTTATCAGTTTGAATAGTTCAAAACAGCGTTTTTCTATGTTTTTGCAAGTTTAAAACAGCAGTTTTATCGTGATTTCACAAAAATCCACCGTTTCGAACAAAAGAAACCTGAATTTATCAGTTTGAATAATTAAAAACAGCGTTTTTCTATGTTTTTGCAAGTTTAAAACAGCAATTTTATCGTCATTTCTCATAAATCGCCGTTTCACACGAAAGAAACATGAATTATCAGTTTGAATAGTTAAAAACAGCGTTTTTCTATGTTTTTGCAAGTTTAAAACAGCAATTTTATCGTCATTTCTCATAAATCGCCGTTTCACACGAAAGAAACATGAATTTATCAGTTTGAATAGTTAAAAACAGCGTTTTTCTATGTTTTTGCAAGTTTAAAACAGAAATTTTATCGTCATTTCTCAAAGATCGCCGTTTCACACGAAAGAAATATGAATTTGTCAGTTTGAATAGTTCAAAACAGCGTTTTTCTATGTTTTTGCAAGTTTAAAACAGCAATTTTATCGTCATTACTCATAAATCGCCGTTTCACACGAAAGAAACATGAATTTGTTAGTTTGAATAGTTCAAAACAGCGTTTTTCTATGTTGTTGCAAGTTTAAAACAGCAATTTTATCGTCATTTCTCATAAATCGCCGTTTCACACGAAAAAAACATGAATTTGTCAGTTTGAATAGTTCAAAACAGCGTTTTTCTATGTTTTTGCAAGTTTAAAACAGCAATTTTATCGTCATTTCTCATAAATCGCCGTTTCAAACGAAAGAAACATGAATTTATCAGTTTGAATAGTTAAAAACAGCGTTTTTCTATGTTTTTGCAAGTTTAAAACAGAAATTTTATCGTCATTTCTCATAGATCGCCGTTTCACACGAAAGAAACATGAATTAGTCAGTTTGAATAGTTCAAAACAGCGTTTTTCTATGTTTTTGCAAGTTTAAAACAGCAATTTTATCGTCATTACTCATAAATCGCCGTTTCACACGAAAGAAACATGAATTTGTCAGTTTGAATAGTTCAAAACAGCGTTTTTCTATGTTTTTTCATGTTTAAAACAGCAATTTTATCGTCATTTCTCATAAATCGCCGTTTCACACGAAAGAAACATTAATTTGTCAGTTTGAATAGTTGAAAACAGAGTTTTTCTATGTTTTTGCAAGTTTAAAGCAGCAATTTTATCGTCATTTCTCATAAATCGCCGTTTCACACGAAAGAAACATGAATTTGTCAGTTTGAATAGTTCAAAACAGCGTTTTTCTATGTTGTTGCAAGTTTAAAACAGCAATTTTATCGTCATTTCTCATAAAACGCCGTTTCACACGAAAGAAACATGAATTTGTCAGTTTGAATAGTTAAAAACAGCGTTTTTCTATGTTTATGCAAGTTTAAAACAGCAATTTTATCGTCATTTCTCATAAATCGCCGTTTCACACGAAAGAAACCTGAATTTATCAGTTTGAATAGTTAAAACAGCGTTTTTCTATGTTTTTGCAAGTTTAAAACAGCAATTTTATCGTCATTTCTCATAAATCGCCGTTTCACACGAAAGAAACATGAATTTATCAGTTTGAATAGTTCAAAACAGCGTTTTTCTATGTTTTTGCAAGTTTAAAACAGCAATTTTATCGTCATTTCTCATAAATCGCCGTTTCACACGAAACATGAATTTATCAGTTTGAATAGTTCAAAACAGCGTTTTTCTATGTTTTTGCAAGTTTAAAACAGCAGTTTTATCGTGATTTCACAAAAATCCACCGTTTCGAACGAAAGAAACCTGAATTTATCAGTTTGAATAGTTAAAAACAGCGTTTTTCTATGTTTTTGCAAGTTTAAAACAGCAATTTTATCGTCATTTCTCATAAATCGCCGTTTCACACGAAAGAAACATGAATTTATCAGTTTGAATAGAAAAAACAGCGTTTTTCTATGTTATTGCAAGTTTAAAACAGCAATTTTATCGTCATTTCTCATAAATCACCGTTTCACACGAAAGAAACATGAATTTATCAGTTTGAATAGTTCAAAACAGCGTTTTTCTATGTTTTTGCAAGTTTAAAACAGCAGTTTTATCGTGATTTCAAAAAAATCCACCGTTTCGAACGAAAGAAACCTGAATTTATCAGTTTGAATAGTTGAAAACAGAGTTTTTCTATGTTTTTGCAAGTTTAAAGCAGCAATTTTATCGTCATTTCTCATAAATCGCCGTTTCACACGAAAGAAACATGAATTTGTCAGTTTGAATAGTTCAAAACAGCGTTTTTCTATGTTGTTGCAAGTTTAAAACAGCAATTTTATCGTCATTTCTCATAAAACGCCGTTTCACACGAAAGAAACATGAATTTGTCAGTTTGAATAGTTAAAAACAGCGTTTTTCTATGTTTATGCAAGTTTAAAACAGCAATTTTATCGTCATTTCTCATAAATCGCCGTTTCACACGAAAGAAACCTGAATTTATCAGTTTGAATAGTTAAAACAGCGTTTTTCTATGTTTTTGCAAGTTTAAAACAGCAATTTTATCGTCATTTCTCATAAATCGCCGTTTCACACGAAAGAAACATGAATTTATCAGTTTGAATAGTTCAAAACAGCGTTTTTCTATGTTTTTGCAAGTTTAAAACAGCAATTTTATCGTCATTTCTCATAAATCGCCGTTTCACACGAAAGAAACATGAATTTATCAGTTTGAATAGTTCAAAACAGCGTTTTTCTATGTTTTTGCAAGTTTAAAACAGCAGTTTTATCGTGATTTCACAAAAATCCACCGTTTCGAACGAAAGAAACCTGAATTTATCAGTTTGAATAGTTAAAAACAGCGTTTTTCTATGTTTTTGCAAGTTTAAAACAGCAATTTTATCGTCATATCTCATAAATCGCCGTTTCACACGAAAAAAACATGAATTTATCAGTTTGAATAGAAAAAACAGCGTTTTTCTATGTTATTGCAAGTTTAAAACAGCAATTTTATCGTCATTTCTCATAAATCGCCGTTTCACACGAAAGAAACATGAATTTATCAGTTTGAATAGTTCAAAACAGCGTTTTTCTATGTTTTTGCAAGTTTAAAACAGCAGTTTTATCGTGATTTCAAAAAAATCCACCGTTTCGAACGAAAGAAACCTGAATTTATCAGTTTGAATAGTTAAAAACAGCGTTTTTCTATGTTTTTGCAAGTTTAAAACAGCAATTTTATCGTTATTTCTCATAAATCGCCGTTTCACACGAAAGAAACATGAATTTATCAGTTTGAATAGTTAAAAACAGCGTTTTTCTATGTTTTTACAAGTTTAAAACAGCAATTTTATCGTCATTTCTCATAAATCGCCGTTTCACACGAAAGAAACCTGAATTTATCAGTTTGAATAGTTAAAAACAGCGTTTTTCTATGTTTTTGCAAGTTTAAAACAGCAATTTAATCGTCATTTCTCATAAATCGCCGTTTCACACGAAAGAAACATGAATTTATCAGTTTGAATAGTTCAAAACAGCGTTTTTCTATGTTTTTGCAAGTTTAAAACAGCAATTTTATCGTCATTTCTCATAAATCGCCGTTTCACACGAAAGAAACATGAATTTATCAGTTTGAATAGTTCAAAACAGCGTTTTTCTATGTTTTTGCAAGTTTAAAACAGCAGTTTTATCGTGATTTCACAAAAATCCACCGTTTCGAACGAAAGAAACCTGAATTTATCAGTTTGAATAGTTAAAAACAGCGTTTTTCTATGTTTTTGCAAGTTTAAAAAAGCAATTTTATCGTCATTTCTCATAAATCGCCGTTTCACACGAAAGAAACATGAATTTATCAGTTTGAATAGTTCAAAACAGCGTTTTTCTATGTTTTTGCAAGTTTAAAACAGCACTTTTATCGTGATTTCAAAAAAATTCACCGTTTCGAACGAAAGAAACCTGAATTTATCAGTTTGAATAGTTAAAAACAGCGTTTATCTATGTTTTTGCAAGTTTAAAACAGCAATTTTATCGTCATTTCTCATAAATCGCCGTTTCACACGAAAGAAACATGAATTTATCAGTTTGAATAGTTAAAAACAGCGTTTTTCTATGTTTTTGCAAGTTTAAAACAGCAATTTTATCGTCATTTCTCATAAATCGCCGTTTCACACGAAAGAAACATGAATTTATCAGTTTGAATAGTTAAAAACAGCGTTTTTCTATGTTTTTGCAAGTTTAAAACAGCAATTTTATCGTCATTTCTCATAAATCGCCGTTTCACACGAAAGACACATGAATTTGTCAGTTTGAATAGTTAAAAACAGCGTTTTTCTATGTTTTTGCAAGTTTAAAACAGCAATTTTATCGTCATTTCTCATAAATCGCCGTTTCACACGAAAGAAACATGAATTTATCAGTTTGAATAGTTAAAAACAGCGTTTTTCTATGTTTTTGCAAGTTTAAAACAGCAATTTTATCGTCATTTCTCATAAATCGCCGTTTCACACGAAAGAAACATGAATTTGTCAGTTTGAATAGTTCAAAACAGCGTTTTTCTATGTTTTTGCAAGTTTAAAACAGCAATTTTATCGTCATTTCTCATAAATCGCCGTTTCACACGAAAGAAACATGAATTTATCAGTTTGAATAGTTAAAAACAGCGTTTTTCTATGTTTTTGCAAGTTTAAAACAGCAATTTTATCGTCATTTCTCATAAATCGCCGTTTCACACGAAAGAAACATGAATTTGTCAGTTTGAATAGTTCAAAACAGCGTTTTTCTATGTTTTTGCAAGTTTAAAACAGCAATTTTATCGTCATTTCTCATAAATCGCCGTTTCACACGAAAGAAACATGAAATTGTCAGTTTGAATAGTTCAAAACAGCGTTTTTCTATGTTTTTTTTATGTTTAAAACAGCAATTTTATCGTCATTTCTCATAAATCGCCGTTTCACACGAAAGAAACATGAATTTGTCAATTTGAATAGTTGAAAACAGCTTTTTCTATGTTTTTGCAAGTTTAAAACAGCAATTTTATCGTCATTTCTCATAAATCGCCGTTTCACACGAAAGACACATGAATTTGTCAGTTTGAATAGTTCAAAACAGCGTTTTGCTATGTTTTTGCAAGTTTAAAACAGCAGTTTTATCGTGATTTCACAAAAATCCACCGTTTCGAACGAAAGAAACCTGAATTTATCAGTTTGAATAGTTAAAAACAGCGTTTTTCTATGTTTTTGCAAGTTTAAAACAGCAATTTTATCGTCATTTCTCATAAATCTCCGTTTCACACGAAAGAAACATGAATTTATCAGTTTGAATAGTTAAAAACAGCGTTTTTCTATGTTTTTGCAAGTTTAAAACAGCAATTTTATCGTCATTTCTCATAAATCGCCGTTTTACACGAAAGAAACATGAATTTATCAGTTTGAATAGTTAAAAACAGCGTTTTTCTATGTTTTTGCAAGTTTAAAACAGCAATTTTATCGTCATTTCTCATAAATCGCCGTTTCACACGAAAGAAACATGAATTTATCAATTTGAATAGTTCAAAACAGCGTTTTTCTATGTTTTTGCAAGTTTAAAACAGCAATTTTATCGTCATTTCTCATAAATCGCCGTTTCACACGAAAGAAACATGAATTTATCAGTTTGAATAGTTAAAAACAGCGTTTTTCTATGTTTTTGCAAGTTTAAAACAGCAATTTTATCGTCATTTCTCATAAATCGCCGTTTCACACGAAAGAAACATGAATTTGTCAGTTTGAATAGTTCAAAACAGCGATTTTCTATGTTTTTGCAAGTTTAAAACAGCAATTTTATCGTCATTTCTCATAAATCGCCGTTTCACACGAAAGAAACATGAAATTGTCAGTTTGAATAGTTCAAAACAGCGTTTTTCTATGTTTTTTTATGTTTAAAACAGCAATTTTATCGTCATTTCTCATAAATCGCCGTTTCACACGAAAGAAACATGAATTTGTCAGTTTGAATAGTTGAAAACAGCTTTTTCTATGTTTTTGCAAGTTTAAAACAGCAATTTTATCGTCATTTCTCATAAATCGCCGTTTCACACGAAAGACACATGAATTTGTCAGTTTGAATAGTTCAAAACAGCGTTTTGCTATGTTTTTGCAAGTTTAAAACAGCAGTTTTATCGTGATTTCACAAAAATCCACCGTTTCGAACGAAAGAAACCTGAATTTATCAGTTTGAATAGTTAAAAACAGCGTTTTTCTATGTTTTTGCAAGTTTAAAACAGCAATTTTATCGTCATTTCTCATAAATCGCCGTTTCACACGAAAGAAACATGAATTTGTCAGTTTGAATAGATCAAAACAGCGTTTTTCTATGTTTTTGCAAGTTTAAAACAGCAATTTTATCGTCATTTCTCATAAATCGCCGTTTCACACGAAAGAAACATGAATTTATCAGTTTGAATAGTTCAAAACAGCGTTTTTCTATGTTTTTGCAAGTTTAAAACAGCAATTTTATCGTCATTTCTCATAATTCGCCGTTTCACACGAAAGAAACATGAATTTATCAGTTTGAATAGTTCAAAACAGCGTTTTTCTAGGTTTTTGCAAGTTTAAAACAGCAGTTTTATTGTGATTTCACAAAAATCCACCGTTTCGAACGAAAGAAACCTGAATTTATCAGTTTGAATAGTTAAAAACAGCGTTTTTCTATGTTTTTGCAAGTTTAAAACAGCAATTTTATCGTCATTTCTCATAAATCGCCGTTTCACATGAAAAAAACATGAATTTATCAGTTTGAATACTTAAAAACAGCGTTTTTCTATGTTTTTGCAAGTTTAAAACAGCAATTTTATCGTCATTTCTCATAAATCGCCGTTTCACGCGAAAGAAACATGAATTTGTCAGTTTGAATAGTTCAAAACAGCGTTTTGCTATGTTTTTAGAAGTTTAAAACAGCAATTTTATCGTCATTTCTCATAAATCGCCGTTTCACACGAAAGAAACATGAATTTGTCAGTTTGAATAGATCAAAACAGCGTTTTTCTATGTTTTTGCAAGTTTAAAACAGCAATTTTATCGTCATTTCTCATAAATCGCCGTTTCACACGAAAGAAACATGAATTTATCAGTTTGAATAGTTCAAAACAGCGTTTTTCTATGTTTTTGCAAGTTTAAAACAGCAATTTTATCGTCATTTCTCATAATTCGCCGTTTCACACGAAAGAAACATGAATTTATCAGTTTGAATAGTTCAAAACAGCGTTTTTCTAGGTTTTTGCAAGTTTAAAACAGCAGTTTTATTGTGATTTCACAAAAATCCACCGTTTCGAACGAAAGAAACCTGAATTTATCAGTTTGAATAGTTAAAAACAGCGTTTTTCTATGTTTTTGCAAGTTTAAAACAGCAATTTTATCGTCATTTCTCATAAATCGCCGTTTCACATGAAAAAAACATGAATTTATCAGTTTGAATACTTAAAAACAGCGTTTTTCTATGTTTTTGCAAGTTTAAAACAGCAATTTTATCGTCATTTCTCATAAATCGCCGTTTCACGCGAAAGAAACATGATTTTGTCAGTTTGAATAGTTCAAAACAGCGTTTTGCTATGTTTTTAGAAGTTTAAAACAGCAATTTTATCGTCATTTCTCATAAATCGCCGTTTCACACGAAAGAAACATGAATTTATCAGTTTGAATAGTTAAAAACAGCGTTTTTCTATGTTTTTGCAAGTTTAAAACAGCAATTTTATCGTCATTTCTCATAAATCGCCGTTTCACACGAAAGAAACATGAATTTGTCAGTTTGATTAGTTCAAAACAGCGTTTTTCTATGTTTTTGCAAGTTTAAAACAGCAATTTTATCGTCATTTCTCATAAATCGCCGTTTCACACGAAAGAAACATGAATTTATCAGTTTGAATAGTTCAAAACAGCGTTTTTCTATGTATTTGCAAGTTTAAAACAGCAGTTTTATCGTGATTTCACAAAAATCCACCGTTTCGAACGAAAGAAACCTGAATTTATCAGTTTGAATAGTTAAAAACAGCGTTTTTCTATGTTTTTGCAAGTTTAAAACAGCAATTTTATCGTCATTTCTCATAAATCGCCGTTTCACACGAAAGAAACATGAATTTATCAGTTTGAATAGTTAAAAACAGCGTTTTTCTATGTTTTTGCAAGTTTAAAACAGCAATTTTATCGTCATTTTTCATAAATCGCCGTTTCACACGAAAGAAACATGAATTTGTCAGTTTGAATAGTTCAAAACAGCGTTTTTCTATGTTTTTGCAAGTTTAAAACAGCAATTTTATCGTCATTTCTCATAAATCGCTGTTTCACACGAAAGAAACATGAATTTGTCAGTTTGAATAGTTCAAAACAGCGTTTTTCTATGTTTTTTCATGTTTAAAACAGCAATTTTATCGTCATTTCGCATAAATCGCCGTTTCACACGAAAGAAATATGAATTTGTCAGTTTGAATAGTTAAAAACAGCGTTTTTCTATGTTTTTGCAAGTTTAAAACAGCAATTTTATCGTCATTTCTCATAAATCGCCGTTTCACACGAAAGAAACCTAAATTTATCAGTTTGAATAGTTAAAAACAGCGTTTTTCTATGTTTTTGCAAGTTTAAAACAGCAATTTTATCGTCATTTCTCATAAATCGCCGTTTCACACGAAAGAAACATGAATATATCAGTTTGATAAGTTCAAGACAGCGTTTTTCTATGTTTTTGCAAGTTTAAAACAACAGTTTTATCGTGATTTCACAAAAATCGCCGTTTCCCACGAAAGAAACCGGAATTTATCAGTTTGAATAGTTAAAAACAGCGTTTTTCTATGTTTTTGCAAGTTTAAAACAGCAATTTTATCGTCATTTCTCATAAATCGCCGTTTCACACGAAAGAAACATGAATTTATCAGTTTGAATAGTTCAAAACAGCGTTTTTCTATGTTTTTGCAAGTTTAAAACAGCAATTTTATCGTCATTTCTCATTAATCGCCGTTTCACACGAAAGAAACATGAATTTGTCAGTTTGAATAGTTCAAAACAGCGTTTTTCTATGTTTTTGCAAGTTTAAAACAGCAATTTTATCGTCATTTCTCATAAAGCGCCGTTTCACACGAAAGAAACATGAATTTGTCAGTTTGAATAGTTCAAAACAGCGTTTTTCTATGTTTTTGCAAGTTTAAAACAGCAATTTTATCGTCATTTCTTATAAATCGCCGTTTCACACGAAAGAAACATTAATTTGTCAGTTTGAATAGTTCAAAACAGCGTTTTTCTATGTTTTTTCATGTTTAAAACAGCAATTTTATCGTCATTTCTCATAAATCGCCGTTTCACACGAAAGAAACATGAATTTATCAGTTTGAATACTTAAAAACAGCGTTTTTCTATGTTTTTGCAAGTTTAAAACAGCAATTTTATCGTCATTTCTCATAAATCGCCGTTTCACACGAAAGAAACATGAATTTGTCAGTTTGAATAGTTCAAAACAGCGTTTTGATATGTTTTTAGAAGTTTAAAACAGCAATTTTATCGTCATTTCTCATAAATCGCCGTTTCACACGAAAGAAACATGAATTTATCAGTTTGAATAGTTAAAAACAGCGTTTTTCTATGTTTTTGCATGTTTAAAACAGCAATTTTATCGTCATTTCTCATAAATCGCCGATTCACACGAAAGAAACATGAATTTGTCAGTTTGATTAGTTCAAAACAGCGTTTTTCTATGTTTTTGCAAGTTTAAAACAGCAATTTTATCGTCATTTCTCATAAATCGCCGTTTCACACGAAAGAAACATGAATTTGTCAGTTTGAATAGTTCAAAACAGCGTTTTTCTATGTTTTTTCATGTTTAAAACAGCAATTTTATCGTCATTTCTCATAAATCGTCGTTTCACACGAAAGAAACATGAATTTGTCAGTTTGAATAGTTGAAAACAGCGTTTTTCTATGTTTTTGCAAGTTTAAAACAGCAATTTTATCGTCATTTCTCATAAATCGCCGTTTCACACGAAAGAAACATGAATTTATCAGTTTGAATAGTTCAAAACAGGGTTTTTCTATGTATTTGCAAGTTTAAAACAGCAGTTTTATCGTGATTTCACAAAAATCCACCGTTTCGAACGAAAGAAACCTGAATTTATCAGTTTGAATAGTTAAAAACAGCGTTTTTCTATGTTTTTGCAAGTTTAAAACAGCAATTTTATCGTCATTTCTCATAAATCGCCGTTTCACACGAAAGAAACATGAATTTATCAGTTTGAATAGTTAAAAACAGCGTTTTTCTATGTTTTTGCAAGTTTAAAACAGCAATTTTATCGTCATTTTTCATAAATCGCCGTTTCACACGAAAGAAACATGAATTTGTCAGTTTGAATAGTTCAAAACAGCGTTTTTCTATGTTTTTGCAAGTTTAAAACAGCAATTTTATCGTCATTTCTCATAAATCGCTGTTTCACACGAAAGAAACATGAATTTGTCAGTTTGAATAGTTCAAAACAGCGTTTTTCTATGTTTTTTCATGTTTAAAACAGCAATTTTATCGTCATTTCTCATAAATCGCCGTTTCACACGAAAGAAACATGAATTTGTCAGTTTGAATAGTTCAAAACAGCGTTTTTCTATGTTTTTGCAAGTTTAAAACAGCAATTTTATCGTCATTTCTCATAAATCGCCGTTTCACACGAAAGAAACATGAATTTATCAGTTTGAATAGTTAAAAACAGCGTTTTTCTATGTTTTTGCAAGTTTAAAACAGCAATTTTATCGTCATTTCTCATAAATCTCCGTTTCACACGAAAGAAACATGAATTTATCAGTTTGAATAGTTAAAAACAGCGTTTTTCTATGTTTTTGCAAGTTTAAAACAGCAATTTTATCGTCATTTCTCATAAATCGCCGTTTTACACGAAAGAAACATGAATTTATCAGTTTGAATAGTTAAAAACAGCGTTTTTCTATGTTTTTGCAAGTTTAAAACAGCAATTTTATCGTCATTTCTCATAAATCGCCGTTTCACACGAAAGAAACATGAATTTATCAATTTGAATAGTTCAAAACAGCGTTTTTCTATGTTTTTGCAAGTTTAAAACTTCACAAAAATCCACCGTTTCGAACGAAAGAAACCTGAATTTATCAGTTTGAATAGTTAAAAACAGCGTTTTTCTATGTTTTTGCAAGTTTAAAACAGCAATTTTATCGTCATTTCTCATAAATCGCCGTTTCACAAGAAAGAAACATGAATTTATCAGTTTGAATAGTTAAAAACAGCGTTTTTCTATGTTTTTGCAAGTTTAAAACAGCAATTTTATCGTCATTTCTCATAAATCGCCGTTTCACACGAAAGAAACATGAATTTGTCAGTTTGAATAGTTCAAAACAGCGTTTTTCTATGTTTTTGCAAGTTTAAAACAGCAATTTTATCGTCATTTCTCATAAATCGCCGTTTCACACGAAAGAAACATGAATTTGTCAGTTTGAATAGTTCAAAACAGCGTTTTTCTATGTTTTTTCATGTTTAAAACAGCAATTTTATCGTCATTTCTCATAAATCGCCGTTTCACACGAAAGAAACATGAATTTGTCAGTTTGAATAGTTGAAAACAGCTTTTTCTATGTTTTTGCAAGTTTAAAACAGCAATTTTATCGTCATTTCTCATAAATCGCCGTTTCACACGAAAGAAACATGAATTTGTCAGTTTGAATAGTTCAAAACAGCGTTTTTCTATGTTTTTGCAAGTTTAAAACAGCAATTTTATCGTCATTTCTCATAAAACGCCGTTTCTCACGAAAGAAACATGCATTTGTCAGTTCGAATAGTTAAAAACAGCGTTTTTCTATGTTTTTGCAAGTTTAAAACAGCAATTTTATCGTCATTTCTCATAAATCGCCGTTTCACACGAAAGAAACATGAATTTGTCAGTTTGAATAGATCAAAACAGCGTTTTTCTATGTTTTTGCAAGTTTAAAACAGCAATTTTATCGTCATTTCTCATAAATCGCCGTTTCACACGAAAGAAACATGAATTTATCAGTTTGAATAGTTCAAAACAGCGTTTTTCTATGTTTTTGCAAGTTTAAAACAGCAATTTTATCGTCATTTCTCATAATTCGCCGTTTCACACGAAAGAAACATGAATTTATCAGTTTGAATAGTTCAAAACAGCGTTTTTCTAGGTTTTTGCAAGTTTAAAACAGCAGTTTTATTGTGATTTCACAAAAATCCACCGTTTCGAACGAAAGAAACCTGAATTTATCAGTTTGAATAGTTAAAAACAGCGTTTTTCTATGTTTTTGCAAGTTTAAAACAGCAATTTTATCGTCATTTCTCATAAATCGCCGTTTCACATGAAAGAAACATGAATTTATCAGTTTGAATACTTAAAAACAGCGTTTTTTCTATGTTTTTGCAAGTTTAAAACAGCAATTTTATCGTCATTTCTCATAAATCGCCGTTTCACACGAAAGAAACATGAATTTGTCAGTTTGAATAGTTCAAAACAGCGTTTTGCTATGTTTTTAGAAGTTTAAAACAGCAATTTTATCGTCATTTCTCATAAATCGCCGTTTCACACGAAAGAAACATGAATTTATCAGTTTGAATAGTTAAAAACAGCGTTTTTCTATGTTTTTGCAAGTTTAAAACAGCAATTTTATCGTCATTTCTCATAAATCGCCGTTTCACACGAAAGAAACATGAATTTGTCAGTTTGAATAGTTCAAAGCAGCGTTTTTCTATGTTTTTGCAAGTTTAAAACAGCAGTTTTATCGTGATTTCACAAAAATCCACCGTTTTGAACGAAAGAAACCTGAATTTATCAGTTTGATTAGTTCAAAACAGCGTTTTTCTATGTTTTTGCAAGTTTAAAACAGCAATTTTATCGTCATTTCTCATAAATCGCCGTTTCACACGAAAGAAACATGAATTTATCAGTTTGAATAGTTCAAAACAGCGTTTTTCTATGTATTTGCAAGTTTAAAACAGCAGTTTTATCGTGATTTCACAAAAATCCACCGTTTCGAACGAAAGAAACCTGAATTTATCAGTTTGAATAGTTAAAAACAGCGTTTTTCTATGTTTTTGCAAGTTTAAAACAGCAATTTTATCGTCATTTCTCATAAATCGCCGTTTCACACGAAAGAAACATGAATTTATCAGTTTGAATAGTTAAAAACAGCGTTTTTCTATGTTTTTGCAAGTTTAAAACAGCAATTTTATCGTCATTTTTCATAAATCGCCGTTTCACACGAAAGAAACATGAATTTGTCAGTTTGAATAGTTCAAAACAGCGTTTTTCTATGTTTTTGCAAGTTTAAAACAGCAATTTTATCTTCATTTCTCATAAATCGCTGTTTCACACGGAAGAAACATGAATTTGTCAGTTTGAATAGTTCAAAACAGCGTTTTTCTATGTTTTTTCATGTTTAAAACAGCAATTTTATCGTCATTTCGCATAAATCGCCGTTTCACACGAAAGAAACATGAATTTGTCAGTTTGAATAGTTAAAAACAGCGTTTTTCTATGTTTTTGCAAGTTTAAAACAGCAATTTTATCGTCATTTCTCATAAATCGCCGTTTCACACGAAAGAAACCTAAATTTATCAGTTTGAATAGTTAAAACAGCGTTTTTCTATGTTTTTGCAAGTTTAAAACAGCAATTTTATCGTCATTTCTCATAAATCGCCGTTTCACACGAAAGAAACATGAATATATCAGTTTGATAAGTTCAAGACAGCGTTTTTCTATGTTTTTGCAAGTTTAAAACAACAGTTTTATCGTGATTTCACAAAAATCGCCGTTTCCCACGAAAGAAACCGGAATTTATCAGTTTGAATAGTTAAATACAGCGTTTTTCTATGTTTTTGCAAGTTTAAAACAGCAATTTTATCGTCATTTCTCATAAATCGCCGTTTCACACGAAAGAAACATGAATTTATCAGTTTGAATAGTTCAAAACAGCGTTTTTCTATGTTTTTGCAAGTTTAAAACAGCAATTTTATCGTCATTTCTCATAAATCGCCGTTTCACACGAAAGAAACATGAATTTGTCAGTTTGAATAGTTCAAAACAGCGTTTTTCTATGTTTTTGCAAGTTTAAAACAGCAATTTTATCGTCATTTCTCATAAAGCGCCGTTTCACACGAAAGAAACATGAATTTGTCAGTTTGAATAGTTCAAAACAGCGTTTTTCTATGTTTTTGCAAGTTTAAAACAGCAATTTTATCGTCATTTCTTATAAATCGCCGTTTCACACGAAAGAAACATTAATTTGTCAGTTTGAATAGTTCAAAACAGCGTTTTTCTATGTTTTTTCATGTTTAAAACAGCAATTTTATCGTCATTTCTCATAAATCGCCGTTTGACACGAAAGAAACATGTATTTATCAGTTTGAATACTTAAAAACAGCGTTTTTCTATGTTTTTGCAAGTTTAAAACAGCAATTTTATCGTCATTTCTCATAAATCGCCGTTTCACACGAAAGAAACATGAATTTGTCAGTTTGAATAGTTCAAAACAGCGTTTTGATATGTTTTTAGAAGTTTAAAACAGCAATTTTATCGTCATTTCTCATAAATCGCCGTTTCACACGAAAGAAACATGAATTTATCAGTTTGAATAGTTAAAAACAGCGTTTTTCTATGTTTTTGCAAGTTTAAAACAGCAATTTTATCGTCATTTCTCATAAATCGCCGATTCACACGAAAGAAACATGAATTTGTCAGTTTGATTAGTTCAAAACAGCGTTTTTCTATGTTTTTGCAAGTTTAAAACAGCAATTTTATCGTCATTTCTCATAAATCGCCGTTTCACACGAAAGAAACATGAATTTGTCAGTTTGAATAGTTCAAAACAGCGTTTTTCTATGTTTTTTCATGTTTAAAACAGCAATTTTATCGTCATTTCTCATAAATCGTCGTTTCACACGAAAGAAACATGAATTTGTCAGTTTGAATAGTTGAAAACAGCGTTTTTCTATGTTTTTGGAAGTTTAAAACAGCAATTTTATCGTCATTTCTCATAAATCGCCGTTTCACACGAAAGAAACATGAATTTATCAGTTTGAATAGTTCAAAACAGGGTTTTTCTATGTATTTGCAAGTTTAAAACAGCAGTTTTATCGTGATTTCACAAAAATCCACCGTTTTGAACGAAAGAAACCTGAATTTATCAGTTTGAATAGTTAAAAACAGCGTTTTTCTATGTTTTTGCAAGTTTAAAACAGCAATTTTATCGTCATTTCTCATAAATCGCCGTTTAACACGAAAGAAACATGAATTTATCAGTTTGAATAGTTAAAAACAGCGTTTTTCTATGTTTTTGCAAGTTTAAAACAGCAATTTTATCGTCATTTTTCATAAATCGCCGTTTCACACGAAAGAAACATGAATTTGTCAGTTTGAATAGTTCAAAACAGCGTTTTTCTATGTTTTTGCAAGTTTAAAACAGCAATTTTATCGTCATTTCTCATAAATCGCTGTTTCACACGAAAGAAACATGAATTTGTCAGTTTGAATAGTTCAAAACAGCGTTTTTCTATGTTTTTTCATGTTTAAAACAGCAATTTTATCGTCATTTCTCATAAATCGCCGTTTCACACGAAAGAAACATGAATTTGTCAGTTTGAATAGTTCAAAACAGCGTTTTTCTATGTTTTTGCAAGTTTAAAACAGCAATTTTATCGTCATTTCTCATAAATCGCTGTTTCACACGAAAGAAACATGAATTTGTCAGTTTGAATAGTTCAAAACAGCGTTTTTCTATGTTTTTTCATGTTTAAAACAGCAATTTTATCGTCATTTCTCATAAATCGCCGTTTCACACGAAAGAAACATGAATTTGTCAGTTTGAATAGTTTTTCTATGTTTTTGCAAGTTTAAAACAGCAATTTTATCGTCATTTCTCATAAATCGCCGTTTCACACGAAAGAAACAAGAATTTGTCAGTTTGAATAGTTCAAAACAGCGTTTTTCTATGTTTTTGCAAGTTTTAAACAGCAATTTTATCGTCATTTCTCATAAAACGCCGTTTCACACGAAAGAAACATGAATTTGTCAGTTTGAATAGTTAAAAACAGCGTTTTTCTATGTTTTTGCAAGTTTAAAACAGCAATTTTATCGTCACTTCTCATAAATCGCCGTTTCACACGAAAGAAACCTAAATTTATCAGTTTGAATAGTTAAAAACAGCGTTTTTCTATGTTTTTGCAAGTTTAAAACAGCAATTTTATCGTCATTTCTCATAAATCGCCGTTTCACACGAAAGAAACATGAATATATCAGTTTGAATAGTTCAAAACAGCGTTTTTCTATGTTTTTGCAAGTTTAAAACAACAGTTTTATCGTGATTTCACAAAAATCGCCGTTTCCCACGAAAGAAACCTGAATTTATCAGTTTGAATAGTTAAAAACAGCGTTTTTCTATGTTTTTGCAAGTTTAAAACAGCAATTTTATCGTCATTTTTCATAAATCGCCGTTTCACACGAAAGAAACATGAATTTGTCAGTTTGAATAGTTCAAAACAGCGTTTTTCTATGTTTTTGCAAGTTTAAAACAGCAATTTTATCGTCATTTCTCATAAATCGCTGTTTCACACGAAAGAAACATGAATTTGTCAGTTTGAATAGTTCAAAACAGCGTTTTTCTATGTTTTTTCATGTTTAAAACAGCAATTTTATCGTCATTTCTCATAAATCGCCGTTTCACACGAAAGAAACATGAATTTGTCAGTTTGAATAGTTGAAAACAGAGTTTTTCTATGTTTTTGCAAGTTTAAAACAGCAATTTTATCGTCATTTCTCATAAATCGCCGTTTCACACGAAAGAAACATGAATTTGTCAGTTTGAATAGTTCAAAACAGCGTTTTTCTATGTTTTTGCAAGTTTTAAACAGCAATTTTATCGTCATTTCTCATAAATCGCCGTTTCACACATAAGAAACATGGATTTGTCAGTTTGAATAGTTCAAAACAGCGTTTTTCTATGTTTTTGCAAGTTTAAAACAGCAATTTTATCGTCATTTCTCATAAAGCGCCGTTTCACACGAAAGAAACATGAATTTGTCAGTTTGAATAGATCAAAACAGCGTTTTTCTATGTTTTTGCAAGTTTAAAACAGCAATTTTATCGTCATTTCTCATAAATCACCGTTTCACACGAAAGAAACATGAATTTGTCAGTTTGAATAGTTCAAAACAGCGTTTTTCTATGTTTTTGCAAGTTTAAAACAGCAATTTTATCGTCATTTCTCATAAATCGCCGTTTCACACGAAAGAAACATTAATTTGTCAGTTTGAATAGTTCAAAACAGCGTTTTTCTATGTTTTTTCATGTTTAAAACAGCAATTTTATCGTCATTTCTCATAAATCGCCGTTTCACACGAAAGAAACATGAATTTGTCAGTTTGAATAGTTCAAAACAGCGTTTTTCTATGTTTTTGCAAGTTTAAAACAGCAATTTTATCGTCATTTCTCATAAATCGCCGTTTCACACGAAAGAAACATGAATTTGTCAGTTTGAATAGTTCAAAACAGCGTTTTTCTATGTTTTTGCAAGTTTAAAACAGCAATTTTATCGTCATTTCTCATAAAACTCCGTTTCACACAAAAGAAACATGAATTTGTCAGTTTGAATAGTTAAAAACAGCGTTTTTCTATGTTTTTGCAAGTTTAAAACAGCAATTTTATCGTCATTTCTCATAAATCGCCGTTTCACACGAAAGAAACATGAATTTATCAGTTTAAATAGTTCAAAACAGCGTTTTTCTATGTTTTTGCAAGTTTAAAACAGCAGTTTTATCGTGATTTCATAAAAATCCACCGTTTCGAACGAAAGAAACCTGAATTTATCAGTTTGAATAGTTAAAAACAGCGTTTTTCTATGTTTTTGCAAGTTTAAAACAGCAATTTTATCGTCATTTCTCATAAATCGCCGTTTCACACGAAAGAAACATGAATTTGTCAGTTTGAATAGTTCAAAACAGCGTTTTTCTATGTTTTTGCAAGTTTAAAACAGCAATTTTATCGTCATTTCTCATAAATCGCCGTTTCACACGAAAGAAACCTGAATTTATCAGTTTGAATAGTTAAAAACAGCGTTTTTCTATGTTTTTGCAAGTTTAAAACAGCAATTTTATCGTCATTTCTCATAAATCGCCGTTTCACACGAAAGAAACATGAATTTATCAGTTTGAATAGTTCAAAACAGCGTTTTTCTATGTTTTTGCAAGTTTAAAACAGCAGTTTTATCGTGATTTTACAAAAATCCACCGTTTAGAACGAAAGAAACCTGAATTTATCTGTTTGAATAGTTAAAAACAGCGTTTTTCTATGTTTTTGCAAGTTTAAAACAGCAATTTTATCGTCATTTCTCATAAATCGCCGTTTCACACGAAAGAAACATGAATTTGTCAGTTTGAATAGTTCAAAACAGCGTTTTTCTATGTTTTTGCCAGTTTAAAACAGCAATTTTATCGTCATTTCTCATAAATCGCCGTTTCACACGAAAGAAACATTAATTTGTCAGTTTGAATAGTTCAAAACAGCGTTTTTCTATGTTTTTGCAAGTTTAAAACAGCAATTTTATCGTCATTTCTCATAAATCGCCGTTTCACACGAAAGAAACATGAATTTGTCAGTTTGAATAGTTCAAAACAGCGTTTTTCTATGTTTTTGCCAGTTTAAAACAGCAATTTTATCGTCATTTCTCATAAAACGCCGTTTCACACGAAAGAAACATGAATTTGTCAGTTTGAATAGTTAAAAACAGCGTTTTTCTATGTATTTGCAAGTTTAAAACAGCAATTTTATCGTCATTTCTCATAAATCGCCGTTTCACACGAAAGAAACCTGAATTTATCAGTTTGAATAGTTAAAAACAGCGTTTTTCTAAGTTTTAGCAAGTTTAAAACAGCAATTTTATCGTCATTTCTCATAAATCGCCGTTTCACACGTAAGAAACATGAATTTATCAGTTTGAATAGTTCTAAACAGCGTTTTTCTATGTTTTTGCAAGTTTAAAACAGCAGTTTTATCGTGATTTCACAAAAATCCACCGTTTCGAACGAAAGAAAAATGAATTTAGCAGTTTGAATAGTTAAAAACAGCGTTTTTTTTATGTTTTTGCAAGTTTAAAACAGCAATTTTATCGTAATTTCTCATAAATCGCCGTTTCACACGAAAGAAACATGAATTTGTCAGTTTGTATAGTTCAAAACAGCGTTTTTCTATGTTTTTGCAAGTTTAAAACAGCAATTTTATCGTCATTTCTCATAAATCGCCGTTTTACACGAAAGAAATATGAATTTGTCAGTTTGAATAGTTCAAAACAGCGTTTTTCTATGTTTTTGCAAGTTTAAAACAGCAATTTTATCGTCATTTCTCATAAAACGCCGTTTCACACGAAAGAAACATGAATTTGTCAGTTTGAATAGTTAAAAACAGCGTTTTTCTATGTTTTTGCAAGTTTAAAACAGCAATTTTATCGTCATTTCTCATAAATCGCCGTTTCACACGAAAGAAACATGAATTTATCAGTTTGAATAGTTCAAAGCAGCGTTTTTCTATGTTTTTGCAAGTTTAAAACAGCAGTTTTATCGTGATTTCACAAAAATCCACCGTTTCGAACGAAAGAAACCTGAATTTATCAGTTTGAATAGTTAAAAACAGCGTTTTTCTATGTTTTTGCAAGTTTAAAACAGCAATTTTATCGTCATTTCTCATAAATCGCCGTTTCACACGAAAGAAACATGAATTTATCAGTTTGAATAGTTAAAAACAGCGTTTTTCTATGTTTTTGCAAGTTTAAAACAGCAATTTTATCGTCATTTCTCATAAATCGCCGTTTCACACGAAAGAAACATGAATTTGTCAGTTTGAATAGTTCAAAACAGCGTTTTTCTATGTTTTTGCAAGTTTAAAACAGCAATTTTATCGTCATTTCTCATAAATCGCCGTTTTACACGAAAGAAATATGAATTTGTCAGTTTGAATAGTTCAAAACAGCGTTTTTCTATGTTTTTGCAAGTTTAAAACAGCAATTTTATCGTCATTTCTCATAAAACGCCGTTTCACACGAAAGAAACATGAATTTGTCAGTTTGAATAGTGAAAAACAGCGTTTTTCTATGTTTTTGCAAGTTTAAAACAGCAGTTTTATCGTGATTTCACAAAAATCCACCGTTTCGAACGAAGGAATCCTGAATTTATCAGTTTGAATAGTTAAAAACAGCGTTTTTCTATGTTTTTGCAAGTTTAAAACAGCAATTTTATCGTCATTTCTCTTAAATCGCCGTTTCACACGAAAGAAACATGAATTTATCAGTTTGAATACTTAAAAACAGCGTTTTTCTATGTTTTTGCAAGTTTAAAACAGCAATTTTATCGTCATTTCTCATAAATCGCCGTTTCACACGAAAGAAACATGAATTTGTCAGTTTGAATAGTTGAAAACAGCGTTTTTCTATGTTTTTGCAAGTTTAAAACAGCAATTTTATCGTCATTTCTCATAAATCGCCGTTTCACACGAAAGAAACATGAATTTGTCAGTTTGAATAGTTCAAAACAGCGTTTTTCTATGTTTTTGCAAGTTTAAAACAGCAATTTAATCGTCATTTCTCATAAAACGCCGTTTCACACGAAAGAAACATGAATTTGTCAGTTTGAATAGTTAAAAACATCGTTTTTCTATGTTTTTGCAAGTTTAAAACAGCAATTTTATCGTCATTTCTCATAAATCGCCGTTTCACACGAAAGAAACATGAATTTATCAGTTTGAATAGTTCAAAACAGCGTTTTTCTATGTATTTGCAAGTTTAAAACAGCAGTTTTATCGTGATTTCACAAAAATCCACCGTTTCGAACGAAAGAAACCTGAATTTATCAGTTTGAATAGTTAAAAACAGCGTTTTTCTATGTTTTTGCAAGTTTAAAACAGCAATTTTATCGTCATTTCTCATAAATCGCCGTTTCACACGAAAGAAACATGAATTTATCAGTTTGAATGGTTAAAAACAGCGTTTTTCTATGTTTTTGCAAGTTTAAAACAGCAATTTTATCGTCATTTCTCATAAATCGCCGTTTCACACGAAAGAAACATGAATTTGTCAGTTTGAATAGTTCAAAACAGCGTTTTTCTATGTTTTTGCAAGTTTAAAACAGCAATTTTATCGTCATTTCTCATAAATCGCTGTTTCACACGAAAGAAACATGAATTTGTCAGTTTAAATAGTTCAAAACAGCGTTTTTCTATGTTTTTTCATGTTTAAAACAGCAATTTTATCGTCATTTCTCATAAATCGCCGTTTCACACGAAAGAAACATGAATTTGTCAGTTTGAATAGTTGAAAACAGCGTTTTTCTATGTTTTTGCAAGTTTAAAACAGCAATTTTATCGTCATTTCTCATAAATCGCCGTTTCACACGAAAGAAACATGAATTTGTCAGTTTGAATAGTTCAAAACAGCGTTTTTCTATGTTTTTGCAAGTTTAAAACAGCAATTTTATCGTCATTTCTCATAAAACGCCGTTTTCACACGAAAGAAACATGAATTTATCAGTTTGAATAGTTAAAAACAGCGTTTTTCTATGTTTTTGCAAGTTTAAAACAGCAATTTTATCGTCATTTCCATAAATCGCCGTTTCACACGAAAGAAACCTGAATTTATCAGTTTGAATAGTTAAAAACAGCGTTTTTCTATGTTTTTGCAAGTTTAAAACAGCAATTTTATCGTCATTTCTCATAAATCGCCGTTTCACACGAAAGAAACATGAATTTGTCAGTTTGAATAGTTCAAAACAGCGTTTTTCTATGTTTTTTCATGTTTAAAACAGCAATTTTATCGTCATTTCTCATAAATCGCCGTTTCACACGAAAGAAACATGAATTTGTCAGTTTGAATAGTTGAAAACAGCGTTTTTCTATGTTTTTGCAAGTTTTAAACAGCAATTTTATCGTCATTTCTCATAAATCGCCGTTTCACACGAAAGAAACATGAATTTGTCAGTTTGAATAGTTCAAAACAGCGTTTTTCTATGTTTTTGCAAGTTTAAAACAGCAAATTTATCGTCATTTCTCATAAAACGCCGTTTCACACGAAAGAAACATGAATTTGTCAGTTTGAATAGTTAAAAACAGCGTTTTTCTATGTTTTTGCAAGTTTAAAACAGCAATTTTATCGTCATTTCTCATAAATCGCCGTTTCACACGAAAGAAACCTAAATTTATCAGTTTGAATAGTTAAAAACAGCGTTTTTCTATGTTTTTGCAAGTTTAAAACAGCAATTTTATCGTCATTTCTCATAAATCGCCGTTTCACACAATAGAAACATGAATATATCAGTTTGAATAGTTCAAAACAGCGTTTTTCTATGTTTTTGCAAGTTTAAAACAACAGTTTTATCGTGATTTCACAAAAATCGCCGTTTCACACGAAAGAAACCTGAATTTATCAGTTTGAATAGTTAAAAACAGGGTTTTTCTATGTTTTTGCAAGTTTAAAACAGCAATTTTATCGTCATTTCTCATAAATCGCCGTTTCACACGAAAGAAACATGAATTTGTCAGTTTGAATAGTTCAAAACAGCGTTTTTCTATGTTTTTTCATGTTTAAAACAGCAATTTTATCGTCATTTCTCATAAATCGCCGTTTCACACGAAAGAAACATGAATTTGTCAGTTTGAATAGTTGAAAACAGCGTTTTTCTATGTTTTTGCAAGTTTAAAACAGCAATTTTATCGACATTTCTCATAAATCGCCGTTTCACACGAAAGAAACATGAATTTGTCAGTTTGAATAGTTCAAAACAGCGTTTTTCTATGTTTTTGCAAGTTTAAAACAGCAATTTTATCGTCATTTCTCATAAATCGCCGTTTCACACAATAGAAACATGAATATATCAGTTTGAATAGTTCAAAACAGCGTTTTTCTATGTTTTTGCAAGTTTAAAACAACAGTTTTATCGTGATTTCACAAAAATCCACCGTTTCGAACGAAAGAAACCTGAATTTATCAGTTTGAATAGTTAAAAACAGCGTTTTTCTATGTTTTTGCAAGTTTAAAACAGCAATTTTATCGTCATTTCTCATAAATCGCCGTTTCACACGAAAGAAACATGAATTTATCAGTTTGAATAGTTAAAAACAGCGTTTTTATATGTTTTTGCAAGTTTAAAACAGCAATTTTATCGTCATTTTTCATAAATCGCCGTTTCACACGAAAGAAACATGAATTTGTCAGTTTGAATAGTTCAAAACAGCGTTTTTCTATGTTTTTGCAAGTTTAAAACAGCAATTTTATCGTCATTTCTCATAAATCGCTGTTTCACACGAAAGAAACATGAATTTGTCAGTTTGAATAGTTCAAAACAGCGTTTTTCTATGTTTTTTCATGTTTAAAACAGCAATTTTATCGTCATTTCTCATAAATCGCCGTTTCACACAAAAGAAACATGAATTTGTCAGTTTGAATAGTTGAAAACAGAGTTTTTCTATGTTTTTGCAAGTTTAAAACAGCAATTTTATCGTCATTTCTCATAAATCGCCGTTTCACACGAAAGAAACATGAATTTGTCAGTTTGAATAGTTCAAAACAGCGTTTTTCTATGTTTTTGCAAGTTTAAAACAGCAATTTTATCGTAATTTCTCATAAAACGCCGTTTCACACGAAAGAAACATGAATTTGTCAGTTTGAATAGTTAAAAACAGCGTTTTTCTATGTTTTTGCAAGTTTAAAACAGCAATTTTATCGTCATTTCTCATAAATCGCCGTTTCACACGAAAGAAACCTAAATTTATCAGTTTGAATAGTTAAAAACAGCGTTTTTCTATGTTTTTGCAAGTTTAAAACAGCAATTTTATCGTCATTTCTCATAAATCGCCGTTTCACACGAAAGAAACATGAATATATCAGTTTGAATAGTTCAAAACAGCGTTTTTCTATGTTTTTGCAAGTTTAAAACAACAGTTTTATCGTGATTTCACAAAAATCGCCGTTTCCCACGAAAGAAACCTGAATTTATCAGTTTGAATAGTTAAAAACAGCGTTTTTCTATGTTTTTGCAAGTTTAAAACAGCAATTTTATCGTCATTTCTCATAAATCGCCGTTTCACACGAAAGAAACATGAATTTATCAGTTTGAATAGTTCAAAACAGCGTTTTTCTATGTTTTTGCAAGTTTAAAACAGCAATTTTATCGTCATTTCTCATAAATCGCCGTTTCACACGAAAGAAACATGAATTTGTCAGTTTGAATAGTTCAAAACAGCGTTTTTCTATGTTTTT
>CAWWDY010000681.1:0-35518 GCA_963942605.1 Poecilus cupreus | reverse complement strand
GTTTTCAAGTATTTAAACTGTCATATTCATGTTTCTGTCGTGCATAATAGCTAATGTTGGTGAAAGCAAGATAAAAATGCTGTTTTAAGCATGCAAAAGCATACAAAACACCGTTTTCCAGTATTTAAACTGTCATATTTATGTATATGTCGTGTGTATTGGCTTATGTTTGCAAATCAAGATAAAATAGCTGTTTTCAACTTGCAAAAACATACAAAACACCGTTTTCAAGTATTTAAACTGTCACATTCAAGTATATGTCGTGTGTAATGGCTTAGTTTGCAAAATCAAGATAAAATAGCTGTTTTCAGCTTGCAAACACATACAAAATGCTGTTTTCAAGTATTTAAACTGTCATATTCATATTTCTGTCGTGTATAATATCTAATGTTGGTAAAAGCAAGATAAAAATGCTGTTTTAAGCATGCAAAAGCATACAAAACACCGTTTTCAAGTATTTAAACCGTCATATTCATGTATATGTCGTGTGTAATGCTTATGTTTGCAAAATCAAGATAAAATAACTGTTTTCAGCTTGCAAAAACATACAAAATGCTGTTTTCAAGTATTTTGACTGTCATATTCATGTTTCTGTCGTGTATAATAGCTAATGTTGGTAAAAGCAAGATAAAAATGCTGTTTTAAGCATACAAAAACATACAAAACACCGTTTTCAAGTATATAAACTGTCATATTCATGTATATGTCGTGTGTAATGGCTTATGTTTGCAAAATCAAGTTAAAATAGATGTTATCAGCTTGCAAAAACATACAAAATGCTGTTTCAAGTATTTAAACTGTGATATTCATGTTTCTGTCGTGTATAATAGCTAATGTTGGTGAAAGCAAGATAAAAATGCTATTTTAAGCATGCAAAAGCATACAAAACACCGTTTTCAAGTATTTAAACTGTCATATTCATGTATATGTCGTGTGTATTGGCTTATGTTTGCAAAATCAAGATAAAATAGCTGTTTTCAACTTGCAAAAACATACAAAATGCTGTTTTCAAGTATTTAAACTATCATATTCATGTTTCTGTCGTGTATATTAGCTAATGTTGGTGAAAGCAAGATAAAATGCTGTTTTAAGCATGCAAAAACAAACAAAACACCGTTTTCAAGTATTTAAACTGTCATATTCATGTTTCTGTCGTGTATAATAGCTAATGTTGGTGAAAGCAAGATAAAAATGCTGTTTTAAGCATGCAAAAGCAAACAAAACACCGTTTTCAAGTATTTAAACTGTCATATTCATGTATATGTCGTGTGTAATGGCTCATGTTTGCAAAATCAAGATAAAATAGATGTTATCAGCTTGCAAAAACATACAAAATGCTGTTTTCAAGTATTTAAACTGCGATATTCATGTTTCTGTCGTATATAATAGCTATTGTTGGTGAAAGCAAGATAAAAATGCTGTTTTAAGCATGCAAAAGCATACAAAACACCATTTTCAAGTATTTAAACTGTCATATTCATGTTTCTGTAGTGTATAATAGCTAATGTTGGTGAAAGCAAGATAAAAATGCTGTTTTAAGCATGCAAAAGCATACAAAACACCGTTTTCAATTATTTAAACTGTCATATTCATGTGTAAATGTCGTTGTGTAATGGCTTATGTTTGCAAATCAAGATAAAATAGCTGTTTTCAACTTGCAAAAACATACAAAATGCTGTTTTCAAGTATTTAAACTGTCATATTCATGTTTCTGTCGTGTATAATAGCTAATGTTGGTGAAAGCAAGATAAAAATGCTGTTTTAAGCATGCAAAAGCATACAAAACACCGTTTTCTAGTATTTAAACTGTCATATTTATGTATATGTCGTGTGTATTGGCTTATGTTTGCAAAATCAAGATAGAATAGCTGTTTTCAACTTGCAGAAACATACAAAACACCGTTTTCAAGTATTTAAACTGTCATATTCATGTTTCTGTCGTGTATAATAGCTAATGTTGGTAAAAGCAAGATAAAAATGCCGTTTTAAGCATGCAAAAGCATAAAAAACAACGTTTTCAAGTATTTAAACTGTCATATTCATGTATATGTCGTGTATAATGGCTTATGTTTGCAAAATCAAGATAAAATAGATGTTATCAGCTTGCAAAAACATACAAAATGCTGTTTTCAAGTATTTAAACTGCGATATTCATGTTTCTGTCGTGTATAATAGCTAATGTTGGTGAAAGCAAGATAAAAATGCTGTTTTAAGCATGCAAAAGCAAACAAAACACCGTTTTCAAGTATTTAAACTGTCATATTCATGTATATGTCGTGTGTAATGACTCATATTTGCAAAATCAAGATAAAATAGATGTTATCGGCTTGCAAAAACATACAAAATGCTGTTTTCAAGTATTAAAACTCCGATATTCATGTTTCTGTCGTATATAATAGCTATTGTTGGTGAAAGCAAGATAAAAATGCTGTTTTAAGCATGCAAAAGCATACAAAACACCATTTTCAAGTATTTAAACTGTCATATTCATGTTTCTGTAGTGTATAATAGCTAATGTTGGTGAAAGCAAGATAAAAATGCTGTTTTAAGCATGCAAAAGCATACAAAACACCGTTTTCAATTATTTAAACTGTCATATTCATGTGTATGTCGTGTGTAATGGCTTATGTTTGCAAAATCAAGATAAAATAGCTGTTTTCAACTTGCAAAAACATACAAAATGCTGTTTCAAGTATTTAAACTGTCATATTCATGTTTCTGTCGTGTATAATGGCTAATGTTGTGAAAGCAAGATAAAAATGCTGTTTTAAGCATGCAAAAGCATACAAAACACCGTTTTCTAGTATTTAAACTGTCATATTTATGTATATGTCGTGTGTATTGGCTTATGTTTGCAAAATCAAGATAGAATAGCTGTTTTCAACTTGCAGAAACATACAAAACACCGTTTTCAAGAATTTAAACTGTCATATTCATGTTTCTGTCGTGTATAATAGCTAATGTTGGTAAAAGCAAGATAAAAATGCCGTTTTAAGCATGCAAAAGCATAAAAAACAACGTTTTCAAGTATTTAAATTGTCATATTCATGTATATGTCGTGTATAATGGCTAATGTTGGTGAAAGCAAGATAAAAATGCTGTTTTAAGCATGCAAAAGCATACAAAACACCATTTTCAAGTATTTAAACTGTCATATTCATGTTTCTGTAGTGTATAATAGCTAATGTTGGTGAAAGCAAGATAAAAATGCTGTTTAAAGCATGCAAAAGCATACAAAACACCGTTTTCATGTATTTAAACTGTCATATTCATGTATATGTCGTGTGTAATGGCTTATGTTTGCAAAATCAAGATAAAATAGCTGTTTTCAGCTTGCAAAAACATAAAAAATGCTGTTTTCAAGTATTTAAACTGTCATACTCATGTTTCTGTCGTGTATAATAGCTAATGTTGGTGAAAGCAAGATAAAAATGCTGTTTTAAGCATGCAAAAGCAAACAAAACACCGTTTTCAAGTATTTAAACTGTCATATTCATGTTTCTGTCGTGTATAACAGCTAATGTTGGTGAAAGCAAGATAAAAATGCTATTTTAAGCATGCAAAAGCATACAAAACACCGTTTTCAAGTATTTAAACTGTCATATTCATGTATATGTCGTGTGTATTGGCTTATGTTTGCAAAATCAAGATAAAATAGCTGTTTTCAACTTGCAAAAACATACAAAATGCTGTTTTCAAGTATTTAAACTGTCATATTCATGTTTCTGTCGTGTATAATAGCTAATGTTGGTGAAAGCAAGATAAAAATGATGTTTTAAGCATGCAAAAGCATACAAAACACCGTTTTCCAGTATTTAAACTGTCATATTTATGTATATGTCGTGTGTATTGGCTTATGTTTGCAAAATCAAGATAAAATAGCTGTTTTCAACTTGCAAAAACATACAGAACACCGTTTTCAAGTATTTAAACTGTCACATTCAAGTATATGTCGTGTGTAATGGCTTATGTTTGCAAAATCAAGATAAAATAGCTGTTTTCAGCTTGCAAACACATACAAAATGCTGTTTTCAAGTATTTAAACTGTCATATTCATATTTCTGTCGTGTATAATATCTATTGTTGGTAAAAGCAAGATAAAAATGCTGTTTTAAGCATGCAAAAGCATACAAAACACCGTTTTCAAGTATATAAACCGTCATATTCATGTATATGTCGTGTGTAATGGCTTATGTTTGCAAAATCAAGATAAAATAACTGTTTTCAGCTTGCAAAAACATACAAAATGCTGTTTTCAAGTATTTAGACTGTCATATTCATGTTTCTGTCGTGTATAATAGCTAATGTTGGTAAAAGCAAGATAAAAATGCTGTTTTAAGCATACAAAAGCATACAAAACACCGTTTTCAAGTATATAAACTGTCATATTCATGTATATGTCGTGTGTAATGGCTTATGTTTGCAAAATCAAGTTAAAATAGATGTTATCAGCTTGCAAAAACATACAAAATGCTGTTTTCAAGTATTTAAACTGTAATATTCATGTTTCTGTCGTGTATAATAGCTAATGTTGGTGAAAGCAAGATAAAAATGCTATTTTAAGCATGCAAAAGCATACAAAACACCGTTTTCAAGTATTTAAACTGTCATATTCATGTATATGTCGTGTGTATTGGCTTATGTTTGCAAAATCAAGATAAAATAGCTGTTTTCAACTTGCAAAAACATACAAAATGCTGTTTTCAAGTATTTAAACTGTCATATTCATGTTTCTGTCGTGTATAATAGCTAATGTTGGTGAAAGCAAGATAAAAATGCTGTTTTAAGCATGCAAAAGAAAACAAAACACCGTTTTCAAGTATTTAAACTGTCATATTCATGTTTCTGTCGTGTATAATAGCTAATGTTGGTGAAAGCAAGATAAAAATGCTGTTTTAAGCATGCAAAAGCAAACAAAACACCGTTTTCAAGTATTTAAACTGTCATATTCATGTATATGTCGTGTGTAATGGCTCATGTTTGCAAAATCAAGATAAAATAGATGTTATCAGCTTGCAAAAACATACAAAATGCTGTTTTCAAGTATTTAAACTGCGATATTCATGTTTCTGTCGTGTATAATAGCTAATGTTGGTGAAAGCAAGATAAAAATGCTGTTTTAAGCATGCAAAAGCATACAAAACACCATTTTCAAGTATTTTAACTGTCATATTCATGTTTCTGTAGTGTATAATAGCTAATGTTGGTGAAAGCAAGATAAAAATGCTGTTTTAAGCATGCAAAAGCATACAAAACACCGTTTTCAATTATTTAAACTGTCATATTCATGTGTATGTCGTGTGTAATGGCTTATGTTTGCAAAATCAAGATAAAATAGCTGTTTTCATCTTGCAAAAACATACAAAATGCTGTTTTCAAGTATTTAAACTGTCATATTCATGTTTCTGTCGTGTATAATAGCTAATGTTGGTGAAAGCAAGATAAAAATGCTGTTTTAAGCATGCAAAAGCATACAAAACACCGTTTTCTAGTATTTAAACTGTCATATTTATGTATATGTCGTGTGTATTGGCTTATGTTTGCAAAATCAAGATAGAATAGCTGTTTTCAACTTGCAGAAACATACAAAACACCGTTTTCAAGTATTTAAACTGTCATATTCATGTTTCTGTCATGTATAATAGCTAATGTTGGTAAAAGCAAGATAAAAATGCCGTTTTAAGCATGCAAAAGCATAAAAAACAACGTTTTCAAGTATTTAAACTGTAATATTCATGTATATGTCGTGTATAATGGCTTATGTTGCAAAATCAAGATAAAATAGATGTTATCAGCTTGCAAAAACATACAAAATGCTGTTTTCAAGTATTTTAAACTGCGATATTCATGTTTCTGTCGTGTATAATAGCTAATGTTGGTGAAAGCAAGATAAAAATGCTGTTTTAAGCATGCAAAAGCATACAAAACACCATTTTCAAGTATTTAAACTGTCATATTCATGTTTCTGTAGTGTATAATAGCTAATGTTGGTGAAAGCAAGATAAAAATGCTGTTTAAAGCATGCAAAAGCATACAAAACTCCGTTTTCATGTATTTAAACTGTCATATTCATGTATATGTCGTGTGTAATGGCTTATGTTTGCAAAATCAAGATAAAATAGCTGTTTTCAGCTTGCAAAAACATAAAAAATGCTGTTTTCAAGTATTTAAACTGTCATACTCATGTTTCTGTCGTGTATAATAGCTAATGTTGGTGAAAGCAAGATAAAAATGCTGTTTTAAGCATGCAAAAGCAAACAAAACACCGTTTTCAAGTATTTAAACTGTCATATTCATGTTTCTGTCGTGTATAACAGCTAATGTTGGTGAAAGCAAGATAAAAATGCTATTTTAAGCATGCAAAAGCATACAAAACACCATTTTCCAGTATTTAAACTGTCATATTTATTTATATGTCGTGTTTATTGGCTTATGTTTGCAAAATCAAGATAAAATAGCTGTTTTCAACTTGAAAAACATACAAAACACCGTTTTCAAGTATTTAAACTGTCATATTCATGTTTCTGTCGTGTATAATAACTAATGTTGGTGAAAGCAAGATAAAAATGCTGTTTTAAGCATGCAAAAGCAAACAAAACACCGTTTTCAAGTATTTAAACTGTCATATTCATGTTTCTGTCGTGTATAATAGCTATTGTTGGTGAAAGCAAGATAAAAATGCTGTTTTAAGCATGCAAAAGCAAACAAAACACCGTTTTCAAGTATTTAAACTGTCATTTTCATGTTTCTGTAGTGTATAATAGCTAATGTTGGTGAAAGCAAGATAAAAATGCTGTTTTAAGCATGCAAAAGCATACAAAACACCGTTTTCAAGTATGTAAACTGTCATATTCATGTTTCTGTCGTGTATAATAGCTAATGTTGGTGAAAGCAAAATAAAAATGCTGTTTTAAGCATGCAAAAACATACAAAACACCGTTTTCCAGTATTTAAACTGTCATATTTATGTATATGTCGTGTGTATTGGCTTATGTTTGCAAAATCAAGATAAAATAGCTGTTTTCAACTTGCAAAAACATACAAAATGCTGTTTTCAAGTATTTAAACTGTCATATTCATGTTTCTGTCGTGTATAATAACTAATGTTGGTGAAAGCAAGATAAAAATGCTGTTTCAAGCATGCAAAAGCATAAAAAACAACGTTTTCAAGTATTTAAACTGTCATATTCATGTATATGTCGTGTGTAATGGCTTATGTTTGCAAAATAAAAATTATAAAATAGATGTTATCAGCTTGCAAAAACATACAAAATGCTGATTTCAAGTATTTAAACTGTGATATTCATGTTTCTGTCGTATATAATAGCTAATGTTGGTAAAAGCAAGATAAAAATGCTGTTTTAAGCATGCAAAAGCATCCAAACACCGTTTTCATGTATTTAAACTGTCATATTCATGTATATGTCGTGTTTAATGGCTTATGTTTGCAAAATCAAGATAAAATAGCTGTTTTCAGCTTGCAAAAACATAATAAATGCTGTTTTCAAGTATTTAAACTGTCATACTCATGTTTCTGTCGTGTATAATAGCTAATGTTGGTGAAAGCAAGATAAAAATGCTGTTTTAAGCATGCAAAAGCAAACAAAACACCGTTTTCAAATATTTAAACTGTCATATTCATGTTTCTGTCGTGTATAATAGCTAATGTTGGTGAAAGCAAGATAAAAATGCTGTTTTAAGCATGCAAAAGCATACAAAACACCGTTTTCAAGTATTTAAACTGTCATATTCATGTATATGTCGTGTGTAATGGCTTATGTTTGCAAAATCAAGATAAAATAGCTGTTATCAGCTTGCAAAAACATACAAAATGCTGTTTTCAAGTATTTAAACTGTCATATTCATGTTTCTGTCGTGTATAATAACTAATGTTGGTGAAAGTGAAAGTGAAAGTAATGGCTTATGTTTGCAAAATCAAGATAAAATAGCTGTTTTCAGCTTGCTTAAACGTACAAAATGCAGTTTTTAAGTATTTAAATTGTCATATTCATGTTTCTGTCGTGTATAATAACTAATGTTGGTGAAAGCAAGATAAAAATGCTGTTTTAAGCATGCAAAAGCAAACAAAACACCGTTTTCAAGTATTTAAACTGTCATATTCATGTTTCTGTCGTGTATAATAGCTAATGTTGGTGAAAGCAAGATAAAAATGCTGTTTTAAGCATGCAAAAGAAAACAAAACACCGTTTTCAAGTATTTAAACTGTCATATTCATGTTTCTGTCGTGTATAACAGCTAATGGTGGTGAAAGCAAGATAGAAATGCTATTTTAAGCATGCAAAAGCATACAAAACACCGTTTTCAAGTATATAAACTGTCATATTCATGTATATGTCGTGTGTAATGGCTTATGTTTGCAAAATCAAGATAAAATAGCTGTTTTCAACTTGCAAAAACATACAAAATGCTGTTTTCAAGTATTTAAACTGTCATATTCATTTTTCTGTCGTGTATAATAGCTAATGTTGGTTATAGCAAGATAAAAATGCTGTTTTAAGCATGCAAAAGCAAACAAAACACCGTTTTCAAGTATTTAAACTGTTATATTCATGTTTCTGTCGTGTATAACAGCTAATGTTTGTGAAAGTAAGATAAAAATGCTATTTTAAGCATGCAAAAGCATACAAAACACCGTTTTCAAGTATTTAAACTGTCATATTCATGTATATGTCGTGTGTAATGGCTCATGTTTGCAAAATCAAGATAAAATAGATGTTATCAGCTTGCAAAAACATGCAAAATGCTGTTTTCAAGTATTTAAACTGCGATATTCATGTTTCTGTCGTATATAATAGCTATTGTTGGTGAAAGCAAGATAAAAATGCTGTTTTAAGCATGCAAAAGCATACAAAACACCATTTTCAAGTATTTAAACTGTCATATTCATGTTTCTGTAGTGTATAATAGCTAATGTTGGTGAAAGCAAGATAAAAATGCTGTTTTAAGCATGCAAAAGCAAACAAAACACCGTTTTCAAGTATTTAAACTGTCATATTCATGTTTCTGTCGTGTATAACAGCTAATGTTGGTGAAAGCAAGATAAAAATGCTATTTTAAGCATGCAAAAGCATACAAAACACCGTTTTCAAGTATTTAAACTGTCATATTCATGTATATGTCGTGTGTAATGGCTTATGTTTGCAAAATCAAGATAAAATAGCTGTTTTCAACTTGCAAGAACATACAAAATGCTGTTTTCAAGTATTTAAACTGCGATATTCATGTTTCTGTCGTATATAATAGCTAATGTTGGTGAAAACAAGATAAAAATGCTGTTTTAAGCATGCAAAAGCATACAAAACACCATTTTCAAGTATTTAAACTGTCATATTCATGTTTCTGTAGTGTATAATAGCTAATGTTGGTGAAAGCAAGATAAAAATGCTGTTTAAAGTATGCAAAAGCATACAAAACACCGTTTTCATGTATTTAAACTGTCATATTCATGTATATTTCGTGTGTAATGGCTTATGTTTGCAAAATCAAGATTAAATAGCTGTTTTCAGCTTGCAAAAACATAAAAAATGCTGTTTTCAAGTATTTAAACTGTCATACTCATGTTTCTGTCGTGTATAATAGCTAATGTTGGTGAAAGCAAGATAAAAATGCTGTTTTAAGCATGGAAAAGCAAACAAAACACCGTTTTCACGTATTTAAACTGTCATATTCATGTTTCTGTCGTGTATAATAGCTAATGTTGGAGAAAGCAAGATAAAAATGCTGTTTTAAGCATGTAAAAGCATACAAAACACCGTTTTCAAGAATTTAAACTGTCATATTCAGGCATATGTCGTGTGTAATGGCTTATGTTTGCAAAATCAAGATAAAATAGCTGTTTTCAGCTTGCAAAAACATACAAAATGCTGTTTTCAAGTATTTAAACTGCGATATTCATGTTTCTGTCGTATATAATAGCTATTGTTGGTGAAAGCAAGATAAAAATGCTGTTTTAAGCATGCAAAAGCAAACAAAACACCGTTTTCAAGTATTTAAACAGTCATATTCATGTATATGTCGTGTGTAATAGCTTATGTTTGCAAAATCAAGATAAAATAGCAGTTATCAGCTTGCAAAAACATACAAAATGCTGTTTTCAAGTATTTAAACTGTCATATTCATGTTTCTGTCGTGTATAATAACTAATGTTGGTGAAAGCAAGATAAAAATGCTGTTTTAAGCATGCAAAAGCAAACAAAACACCGTTTTCAAGTATATAAACTGTCATATTCATGTATATGTCGTGTGTAATGGCTTATGTTTGCAATATCAAGATAAAATAGCTGTTTTAGCTAGCAAAATAATACAAAATGCTGTTTTCAAGTTTTTAAACTATCATATTCATGTTTCTGTCGTGAATAATAGCTAATGTTGATGAAAGCAAGATAAAAATGCTGTTTAAAGCATGCAAAAGCATACAAAACACCGTTTTCAAGTATTTAAACTGTCACATTCATGTATATGTCGTGTGTAATGGCTTATGTTTGCAAAATGAAGATAAAATAGCTGTTTTCAGCTTGCAAAAACATACAAAATGCTGTTTTCAAGTATCTAAACTGTCATATTCATGTTTCTGTCGTGTATAATATCTAATGTTGGTAAAAGCAAGATAAAAATGCTGTTTTAAGCATGCAAATGCATACAAAACACCGTTTTCAAGTATTTAAACCGTCATATTCATGTATATGTCGTGTGTAATGGCTTATGTTTGCAAAATCATGATAAAATAACTGTTTTCAGCTTGCAAAAACATACAAAATGCTGTTTTCAAGTATTTAAACTGTCATATTCATGTTTCTGTCGTGTATAATAGCTAATGTTGGTGAAAGCAAGATAAAAATGCTGTTTTAAGCATGCAAAAGCATACAAAACACCGTTTTCAAGTATATAAACTGTCATATTCATGTATATGTCGTGTGTAATGGCTTATGTTTGTAAAATCAAGATAAAATAGCTGTTTTCAGCTTGCAAAAACATGCAAGATACTGTTTTCAAGTATTTAAACTGTCATATTCATGTTTCTGTCGTGTATAATAGCTAATGTTGGTGAAAGCAAGATAAAAATGCTGTTTTAAGCATGCAAAAGCAAACAAAACACCGTTTTCAAGTATTTAAACTGTCATATTTATGTTTCTGTCGTGTATAATAGCTAATGTTAGTAAAAGCAAGATAAAAATGCAGTTTTAAGCATGTTAAAGCATACAAAACACCGTTTTCAAGTATTTAAACTGTCATATTCATGTTTCTGTCGTGTATAATAGCTAATGTTGGTGAAAGCAAGATAAAAATGCTGTTTTAAGCATGCAAAAGCATACAAAACACCGTTTTCAAGTATTTAAACTATCATATTCATGTATATGTCGTGTGTAATGCTTATGCTTGCAAAAACAAGATAAAATAGCTGTTTTCAGCTTGCAAAAACATACAAAATGCTGTATTCAAGTTCTTAAACTGTCATATTCATGTTTCTGTCGTGTATAATAGCTAATGTTGGTGAAAGCAAGATAAAAATGCTGTTTTAAGCATGCAAAAGCAAACAAAACACCGTTTTCAAGTATTAAAACTGTCATATTCAAGTATATGTCGTGTGTAATGGCTTATGTTTGCAAAATCAAGATAAAATAGCTGTTATCAGCTTGCAAAAACTTACAAAATGCTGTTTTCAAGTATTTAAACTGTTATATTCATGTTTCTGTCGTGTATAATAGCTAATGTTGGTGAAAGCAAAATAAAAATGCTGTTTTGAGCATGCAAAAGCATACAAAACACCGTTTTCAAGTATTTAAACTGTCACATTCATGTATATGTCGTGTGTAATGGCTTATGTTTGCAAAATGAAGATAAAATAGCTGTTTTAAGCATGCAAAAGCATAAAAAACACCGTTTTCAAGTATGTAAACTGTCATATTCATGTTTCTGTCGTGTATAATAGCTAATGTTGGTGAAAGCAAGATAAACATGCTGTTTTAAGCATGCAAAAGCATACAAAACACCGTTTTCATGTATTTAAACTGTCATATTCATGTATATGTCGTGTGTAATGGCTTATGTTTGCAAAATCAAGATAAAATAGCTGTTTTCAGCTTGCAAAAACATACAAAATGCTGTTTTCAAGTATTTAAACTGTCATACTCATGTTTCTGTCGTGTATAATAGCTAATGTTGGTGAAAGCAAGATAAAAATGCTGTTTTAAGCATGCAAAAGCAAACAAAACACCGTTTTCATGTATTTAAACTGTCATATTCATGTTTCTGTCGTGCATAATAGCTAATGTTGGAGACAGCAAGATAAAAATGCTGTTTTAAGCATGCAAAAGCATACAAAACACTGTTTTCAAGTATTTAAACTGTCATATTCATGTATATGTCGTGTGTAATGGCTTATGTTTGCAAAATCAAGATAAAATAGCTGTTTTCAGCTTTCAAAAACGTACAAAATGCTGTTTTTAAGTATTTAAATTGTCATATTCATGTTTCTGTCGAGTATAATAGCTAATGTTGGTGAAAGCAAGATAAAAATGCTGTTTTAAGCATGCAAAAGCAAACAAAACACCGTTTTCAAGTATTTAAACTGTCATATTCATGTATATGTCTTGTGTAATGGCTTATGTTTGCAAAATCAAGATAAAATAGCTAATATCTGCTTGCAAAAACATACAAAATGCTGTTTTCAAGTATTTAAACTGTCATATTCATGTTTTTGTCGTGTATAATAACTAATGTTGGTAAAAGAAAAATTAATATGCTGTTTTAAGCATGCAAAAGCAAACAAAACACCGTTTTCAAGTATTTAAACTGTCATATTCATGTTTCTGTAGTGTATAATAGCTAATGTTGGTGAAAGCAAGATAAAAATGCTGTTTTAAGCATGCAAAACCAAACAAAACACCGTTTTCAAGTATTTAAACTGTCATATTCAAGTATCTGTCGTGTATAACAGCTAATGTTGGTGAAAGCAAGATAAAAATGCTATTATAAGCATGCAAAAGCATACAAAACACCGTTTTCAAGTATTTAAACTGTCATATTCATGTATATGTCGTGTGTATTGGCTTATGTTTGCAAAATCAAGATAAAATAGCTGTTTTAAGCATGCAAAAGCATACAAAACACCGTTTTCAAGTATGTAAACTGTCATATTCATGTTTCTGTCGTGTATAATAGCTAATGTTGGTGAAAGTAAGATAAAAATGCTGTTTTAAGCATGCAAAAGCATACAAAACACAGTTTTCCAGTTATTAATCTGTCATATTTATGTATATGTCGTGTGTATTGGTTTATGTTTGCAAAATCAAGATAAAATAGCTGTTTTCAACTTACAAAAACATACAAAACACCGTTTTCGAGTATTTAAACTGTCATATTCATGTTTCTGTCGTATATAATAGCTAATGTTGGTGAAAGCAAGATAAAAATACTGTTTTAAGCATGCTAAAGCATATAAAACACCGTTTTCAAGTATTTAAACTGTCATATTCATGTATATGTCGTGTGTAATGGCTTATGTTTGCAAAATCAAGACAAAATAGATGTTATCAGCTTGCAAAAACATAAAAAATGCTGTTTTCAAGTATTTAAACTGTGATATTCATGTTTCTGTCGTGTATAATAGCTAATGTTGGTGAAAGCAAGATAAAAATGCTGTTTTAAGCATGCAAAAGCATACAAAACATTATTTTCAAGTATTTAAACTGTGATATTCATGTTTCTGTCGTGTATAATAGCTAATGTTGGTGAAAGCAAGATAAAAATGCTGTTTTAAGCATGCAAAAGCATACAAAACACCGTTTTCATGTATTTAAACTGTCATATTCATGTATATGTCGTGTGTAATGGCTTATGTTTGCAAAGTCAAGATAAAATAGCTGTTTTCAACTTGCAAAAACATACAAAATGCTGTATTCAAGTATTTAAACTGTCATACTCATGTATCTGTCGTGTATAATAGCTAATGTTGGTGAAAGCAAGATAAAAATGCTGTTTTAAGCATGCAAAAGCAAACAAAACACCGTTTTCAAGAATTTAAACTGTCATATTCATGTTTCTGTAGTGTATAATAGCTAATGTTGGAGAAAGCAAGATAAAAATGCTGTTTTAGGCATGGAAAAGCATACAAAACACCGTTTTCAAGTATTTAAACTGTCATATTCATGTATATGTCGTGTGTAATGGCTTATGTTTGCAAAATCAAGATAAAATAGCTGTTTTCAGCTTGCAAAAACGTACAAAATGCTGTTTTTAAGTATTTAAATTGTCATATTCATGTTTCTGTCGAGTATAATAGCTAATGTTGGTGAAAGCAAGATAAAACTGCTGTTTTAAGCATGCAAAAGCAAACAAAACACCGTTTTCATGTATTTAAACTGTCATATTCATGTATATGTCGTGTGTAATGGCTTATGTTTGCAAAGTCAAGATAAAATAGCTGTTTTCAACTTGCAAAAACATACAAAATGCTGTTTTCAAGTATTTAAACTGTCATACTCATGTATCTGTCGTGTATAATAGCTAATGTTGGTGAAAGCAAGATAAAAATGCTGTTTTAAGCATGCAAAAGCAAACAAAACACCGTTTTCAAGAATTTAAACTGTCATATTCATGTTTCTGTAGTGTATAATAGCTAATGTTGGAGAAAGCAAGATAAAAATGTTGTTTTATGCATGGAAAAGCATACAAAACACCGTTTTCAAGTATTTAAACTGTCATATTCATGTATATGTCGTGTGTAATGGCTTATGTTTGCAAAATCAAGATAAAATAGCTGTTTTCAGCTTGCAAAAACGTACAAAATGCTGTTTTTAAGTATTTAAATTGTCATATTCATGTTTCTGTCGAGTATAATAGCTAATGTTTGTGAAAGCAAGATAAAAATGCTGTTATAAGCATGCAAAAGCAAACAAAACACCGTTTTCAAGTATTTAAACTGTCATATTCATGTTTCTGTCGTGTATAATAGCTAATGTTGGTGAAAGCAAGATAAAAATGCTGTTTTAAGCATGCAAAAGCAAACAAAACACCGTTTTCAAGTATTTAAACTGTCATATTTATGTTTCTGTCGTGTATAACAGCTAATGTTGGTGAAAGCAAGATAAAAATGCTATTTTAAGCCTGCAAAAGCATACAAAACACCGTTTTCATGTATTTAAACTGTCATATTCATGTATATGTCGTGTGTAATGGCTTATGTTTGCAAAATCAAGATAAAATAGCTGTTTTCAGCTTGCAAAAACATACAAAATGCTGTTTTCAAGTATTTAAACTGTCATACTCATGTTTCTGTCGTGTATAATAGCTAATGTTGGTGAAAGCAAGATAAAAATGCGGTTTTAAGCATGCAAAAGCAAACAAAACACCGTTTTCAAGTATTTAAACTGTCATATTCATGTTTCTGTCGTGTATAATAGCTAATGTTGGAGAAAGCAAGATAAAAATTCTGTTTTAAGCATGGAAAAGCATACAAAACACCGTTTTCAAGTATTTAAACTGTCATATTCATGTATATGTCGTGTGTAATGGCTTATGTTTGCAAAATCAAGATAAAATAGATGTTATCAGCTTGCAAAAATATACAAAATGCTGTTTTCTAGTATATAAACAGTGATATTCATGTTTCTGTCGTGTATAATAGCTAATGTTGGTGAAAGCAAGATAAAAATGCGGTTTTAAGCATGCAAAAGCAAACAAAACACCGTTTTCAAGTATTTGAACTGTCATATTCATGTTTCTGTCGTGTATAATAGCTAATGTTGGTGAAAGCAAGATAAAAATGCTGTTTTAAGCATGCAAAAGCAAACAAAACACCGTTTTCATGTATTTAAACTGTCATATTCATGTTTCTGTCGTGCATAATAGCTAATGTTGGAGACAGCAAGATAAAAATGCTGTTTTAAGCATGCAAAAGCATACAAAACACTGTTTTCAAGTATTTAAACTGTCATATTCATGTATATGTCGTGTGTAATGGCTTATGTTTGCAAAATCAAGATAAAATAGCTGTTTTCAGCTTGCAAAAACGTACAAAATGCTGTTTTTAAGTATTTAAATTGTCATATTCATGTTTCTGTCGAGTATAATAGCTAATGTTGGTGAAAGCAAGATAAAAATGCTGTTTTAAGCATGCAAAAGCAAACAAAACACCGTTTTCAAGTATTTAAACTGTCATATTCATGTATATGTCTTGTGTAACGGCTTATGTTTGCAAAATCAAGATAAAATAGCTAATATCTGCTTGCAAAAACATACAAAATGCTGTTTTCAAGTATTTAAACTGTCATATTCATGTTTTTGTCGTGTATAATAACTAATGTTGGTGAAAGCAAGATAAAAATGCTGTTTTAAGCATGCAAAAGCAAACAAAACACCGTTTTCAAGTATTTAAACTGTCATATTCATGTATATGTCGTGTGTAATGGCTTATGTTTGCAATATCAAGATAAAATAGCTGTTTTAGCTTGCAAAATAATACAAAATGCTGTTTTCAAGAATTTAAACTATCATATTCATGTTTCTGTCGTGAATAATAGCTAATGTTGGTGAAAGCAAGATAAAAATGCTGTTTAAAGCATGCAAAAGCATACAAAACACCGTTTTCAAGTATTTAAACTGTCACATTCATGTATATGTCGTGTGTAATGGCTTATGTTTGCAAAATGAAGATAAAATAGCTGTTTTAAGCATGCAAAAGCATAAAAAACACCGTTTTCAAGTATGTAAACTGTCATATTCATGTTTCTGTCGTGTATAATAGCTAATGTTGGTGAAAGCAAGATAAAAATGCTGTTTTAAGCATGCAAAAGCATACAAAACACCGTTTTCATGTATTTAAACTGTCATATTCATGTATATGTCGTGTGTAATGGCTTATGTTTGCAAAATCAAGATAAAATAGCTGTTTTCAGCTTGCAAAAACATACAAAATGCTGTTTTCAAGTATTTAAACTGTCATACTCATGTTTCTGTCGTGTATAATAGCTAATGTTGGTGAAAGCAAGATAAAAATGCTGTTTTAAGCATGCAAAAGCAAACAAAACACCGTTTTCATGTATTTAAACTGTCATATTCATGTTTCTGTCGTGCATAATAGCTAATGTTGGAGACAGCAAGATAAAAATGCTGTTTTAAGCATGCAAAAGCATACAAAACACTGTTTTCAAGTATTTAAACTGTCATATTCATGTATATGTCGTGTGTAATGGCTTATGTTTGCAAAATCAAGATAAAATAGCTGTTTTCAGCTTGCAAAAACGTACAAAATGCTGTTTTTAAGTATTTAAATTGTCATATTCATGTTTCTGTCGAGTATAATAGCTAATGTTGGTGAAAGCAAGATAAAAATGCTGTTTTAAGCATGCAAAAGCAAACAAAACACCGTTTTCAAGTATTTAAACTGTCATATTCATGTATATGTCTTGTGTAATGGCTTATGTTTGCAAAATCAAGATAAAATAGCTAATATCTGCTTGCAAAAACATACAAAATGCTGTTTTCAAGTATTTAAACTGTCATATTCATGTTTTTGTCGTGTATAATAACTAATGTTGGTGAAAGCAAGATAAAAATGCTGTTTTAAGCATGCAAAAGCAAACAAAACACCGTTTTCAAGAATTTAAACTGTCATATTCATGTTTCTGTAGTGTATAATAGCTAATGTTGGAGAAAGCAAGATAAAAATGCTGTTTTAAGCATGGAAAAGCATACAAAACACCGTTTTCAAGTATTTAAACTGTCATATTAATGTATATGTCGTGTGTAATGGCTTATGTTTGCAAAATCAAGATAAAATAGCTGTTTTCAGCTTGCAAAAACGTACAAAATGCTGTTTTTAAGTATTTAAATTGTCATATTCATGTTTCTGTCGAGTATAATAGCTAATGTTGGTGAAAGCAAGATAAAACTGCTGTTTTAAGCATGCAAAAGCAAACAAAACACCGTTTTCAGTTATTTAAACTGTCATATTCATGTATATGTCGTGTGTAATGGCTTATGTTTGCAAAATCAAGATAAAATAGCTGTTATCAGCTTGCAAAAACATACAAAATGCTGTTTTCAAGTATTTAAACTGTCATATTCATGTTTCTGTCGTGTATGATAACTAATGTTGGTGAAAGCAAGATAAAAATGCTGTTATAAGCATGCAAAAGCAAACAAAACACCGTTTTCAAGTATTTAAACTGTCATATTCATGTTTCTGTCGTGTATAATAGCTAATGTTGGTGAAAGCAAGATAAAAATGCTGTTTTAAGCATGCAAAAGCAAACAAAACACCGTTTTCAAGTATTTAAACTGTCATATTTATGTTTCTGTCGTGTATAACAGCTAATGTTGGTGAAAGCAAGATAAAAATGCTATTTTAAGCCTGCAAAAGCATACAAAACACCGTTTTCAAGTATTTAAACTGTCATATGTGAGTGAGTGAGTATATTTATAACACTAATATGGGTATTAAAATAATGTGTCTAGTGGAAACCTGGTGCCAACCCGAGACAATCAACCTAGTGAATTTTCCAAACTTTACATGCGTGTCGAACTTTAGCCGACTAAACTCGAGAGGTGGAGGAGTGGCGATATGGTGTCACAACGAGTTAACAAACATTCAACCCCTAGATTTAAATAACATTTGTGTAGAAAAACAGTTCGAAATCTGCGGAGTTCAATGGACAGCTCCAACATCGACCTATGTAATTCTCACTTGTTACAGGTCTCCCTGTGAACTAGCTAACTTCAATGAGTTCGTAGACAAACTTTACTCGGTTCTAGACATGATGCACAGAACGCATCGTAAACTAATTGTAACAGGGGACTTTAATTTAGACCCACTGCGCGATAAACAGAAATTTATATATTTATGTGATACATTGTCTTTTTTTAATTTACAAAATATTGTTCACAACAAGACTAGGGGTAACAGTACCCTAGATTATATATTTACTAATTTTAATACAGAATGTTCCGTTTTAGAAAATCAAATTTCTGACCACAGAACGGTTGTAGCCAATTCTGCGGCCAACACAAAATTGAATAGGAAGTCCCATCTCGTGAGGGAGTTTTCTCGTGAAAACATTAAACTTTTTACATCAAGGATAGCCTTAGAGGACTGGACAGGTATTTATACAACAAGTAATCTTAACGAGGCCTTTAATATCTTTTATGATATTTTCCTACACTACTTTAACTTTGTCTTCAATCACAAAAAAGTTTTCATAAACTATAAGCATAAAACCTGGGTAAATAGCCAAGTAAAAGAATCTAGCGCAAAATTAAAAAATCTCTTTCATTTAAAAAAAGCTTACCCGCTATTAGAACCAATGTACAAAATAGCAAGGCGTAGGCACCTCCTTCTGATAGCTGAGAGCAAAAACAATTCTACCAAAATAAAATTAAAAACTCAAATAATATATCCAAAACCGTTTGGAGTATCATTAAAACCGAATCTAATTCAAAATCGGAGAAAAATAACTGCAACTCAAGTATAATTATCGATAATGTCGAGTTAACTGATCCGACGTCAATCGCCGAAAACTTTAACATATTCTTTAAAGAAGCACCTCACAATATAGCCAACCAGAACACGGGCAATAACTCTAGCACTACTAACTATAGCCCAAGCTCCAGGTACAACTCCTTCTTTGTAACGCCATATACCGAAGAGGAAGTTTATTCCCTGATAACTAATAAAATCAAAAATAAAATGTCGGCGGGACACGATGAGATCCCCAGCTCTCTAATCAAGAGCGCCGCGCTACATATTACTGCCCCACTAACCTATCTCATAAACCTTTCGTTTGAGACAGGCAAATTTCCTGAAAAACTGAAATTGAACAAAATTATACCTATTTATAAGAAAAAGAGTAAAAAAGATATGAACAATTATAGACCAGTCGCTCTTGCATCCTCTTTTTCTAAAGTGTTTGAATATGCTTTCCTAGCACGTTTAAATGACTTTATAAAATATAATAATTTAATAAATAAATGTCAATTCGGCTTTCAGGAAAATTGCTCTACTTTAACAGCGATCCAAAACGCATATTACGATATTATTTCTGATATGGATAGAGGTAATAACCCCGTAGCAATATTCTGCGACTTGACGAAAGCGTTTGACTGCGTCAATCACAGAATATTGCTGCACAAACTTAGGTCGATGGGCATAAGAGGAGTTCCTTTGGAATGGATCTCAAACTTTCTCGAGGATCGCCAACAATACGTCTCGTTGAAATGGTCGAGCGATTCAGGACCTATCACGGTAAATTCTTCACCCACAAATACAGACAATGGTCTGCCACAAGGCAGTGTTCTCGCTCCAGTATTATTTGTCCTCTACGTAAATGATCTGAGCTCGATACTCAATGAAAAATGCTCTGTCACAATGTTTGCAGACGATACCTCAATCATTGTTTCGAACAGCTCCCAACAAGAAGCTCATACTGTCTGTAATGAAAATTTAAATAATTTATCGAACTGGTTCAATAATAATTCTCTATTCTTAAACTTAAGCAAAACAGAATTTATTCAATTTCGAACTATCCAAAGCAAACGGAATCTAGAAATTGACATTAAAATCGATAACTTTAAAGTAACACAAGTATCTAAAAGTAAATTCTTAGGTCTTACTATTAACGAAAACGTGAATGGGAAAGACCACGTAGAGACTATAATTTCATTACTAAGTTCGGTATGTTTTCAAATCCGACATCTGAAATCAGCTGTTGAACTAGAATACGTCATATGGTTCTACAGAGCACAAATCGAAGCCCGCTTGCGTTACGGGATTTGTTTCTGGGGCGAGACAGCCACACTAAAAACCGCTCTCTGCTTTCAGAAGAAGGTGGTCAGATGCATCGCTGGCGTACCACCGCGCACCAGCTGTAAACCTTTATTTATCAAATATAAATTACTACCAGTAACATGCTTATATATTATGGAACTAGCTATTTTCATATATAAAAACAAAACTAAATTTAAAACTCATCAGCACACGTTCTCTACGAGAAACAAAGATGACTTTGTGATCCCGAATTGCCGGCTTAATATCACGAGAAACTCCCCCCACGTGATGGGACTTCGTATCTATAATCACCTACCCCAAGGTATCAAAATGGGTAAAACCGCTAGCATTTTTAAATCAAAACTGAAACTGTATTTATGTGAACATGTCTTCTATACACTAGATGAATTTTTCAATTGTTGTACTTAAGCATAAGTTTATTTTGTATGTGACGATCCCATACTGTATGTATATATAGTCTTGGAAATAAAAAATTATTATTATTATTATTATTATTATATTCATGTATATGTCGTGTGTATTGGCTTATGTTTGCAAAATCAAGATAAAATAGCTGTTTTCAACTTGCAAAAACATACAAAACACCGTTTTCATGTATTTAAACTGTCATATTCATGTATATGTCGTGTGTAATGGCTTATGATTGCAAAATCAAGATAAAATAGCTGTTTTCAGCTTGCAAAAACATACAAAATGCTGTTTTCAAGTATTTAAACTGTCATACTCATGTTTCTGTCGTGTATAATAGCTAATGTTGGTGAAAGCAAGATAAAAATGCGGTTTTAAGCATGCAAAAGCAAACAAAACACCGTTTTCAAGTATTTAAACTGTCATATTCATGTTTCTGTCGTGTATAATAGCTAATGTTGGAGAAAGCAAGATAAAAATTCTGTTTTACGCATGGAAAAGCATACAAAAAACCGTTTTCAAGTATTTAAACTGTCATATTCATGTTTCTGTCGTGTATAATAGCTAATATTGGTAAAAGCATGATAAAAATGCTGTTTTAAGCTTGCAAAAGCATAAAAAACACCGTTTTCAAGTATTTAAACTGTCATATTCATGTATATGTCGTGTGTAATGGCTTATGTTTGCAAAATCAAGATAAAATAGATGTTATCAGCTTGCAAAAACATACAAAATGCTGTTTTCTAGTATATAAACTGTGATATTCATGTTTCTGTCGTGTATAATAGCTGATGTTGGTGAAAGCAAGATAAAAATGCTGTTTTAAGCATGCAAAAGCATACAAAACACCATTTTCAAGTATTTAAACTGCCATATTCATGTTTCTGTAGTGTATAATAGCTAATGTTGGTGAAAGCAAGATATAAATGCTGTTTTAAGCATGCAAAAGCATACAAAACACCGTTTTCAAGTATGTAAACTGTCATATTCATGTTTCTGTCGTGTATAATAGTTAATGTTGGTGAAAGCAAGATAAAAATACTGTTTTAAGCATGCAAAAGCATACAAAACACCGTTTTCAAGTATTTAAACTGTCATATTCATGTATATGTCGTGTGTAATGGCTTATGTTTGCAAAATCAAGATCAAATAGATGTTATCAGCTTGCAAAAACATAAAAAATGCTGTTTTCAAGTATTTAAACTGTCATACTCATTGTGGCGACGCAGGTCTAAAACAAGTTGTAAATTTGTTCCGGACGACCGTGGTGCGTCTGTGTGCGTTGCGTTGCGTTGATAAAAATGAACTGCAAAAATAAATAACGAATAGGAAGTGGTGACGTGTCAAGAATACGAAGTTGACCCAAAAAATTACTGAATAAATGAAGAATCTAGAAACAATAAATCAATGTTGTAGGTATGGACACTCTTCACCTTGTAGGAGCGATCTACAAGGACTAACACAAAGGTTAAGCTCTTGGAAGATAGGAAAAAATAGGTAGGCCCACAAATGTTAATCAGGTATTCGAAGCTAAAAGCCTGAAATCTAACAACAGCAAAGTGTGAGGCAACACCAAAAAGAAAGGCAAGAGTGAACGTCGAAGTGAATATATAAATTACGAGTCGATAAGCGACGTGATAATCAAAAATAACAAATAGAAATAAATACAGCGTAATAAATAATATAACAAACTCAAGGGAGTGTGAATAAGCGTGCAGCAAAGGTGCAAGTAAACTAATCAAATTACTAAAATTAAATATAGTAAAAATACCAAAAATTAGCTTAAACAAACTATAAACTAAAGCGTAAATGTGCATAAAGCAGCGAAAATATATCCCAAAAAAATATATATAAACTAGTAAATGAATTGAATAAGATCAAATAAACAATATATAACTGATATAAATATAAAACTGGAGCAATGTTGTAACTAGATCAAACTAAAGTTAAAATGGCACAAAAGGATGTGCTTAGCGTACAAGTGATTGTAAAAAATAGTACAAAGTACTTACGATTGTCCAGTAGTGTTATAAAATAGTAAGCGATACCTGAATATCAGATTTAGCATCAGCTGTGCGTGTTCTAGATCAAATGCATGCAGTGGAAACTCAATGTCCAGCAGATCATAAAATGCATTTACTAAATCAGCAAGTGGAGAAATGTTATAAGCGATGCTAAAAGCTGCAAGTAAAAGTAAATTAAACACAAATAAGCACAAAATAAGCCACAATGACCATGTGGTCGCGTTGAGGTTAGCTCAATGAGATAAATTTAAAGCGATGCATAAAGCATATAAACACAAGTTAAGCACTATAATTAAGCGTTTAGACTATAAAGCGAATTAACTAGAGTTACAATAACTCTGAGTTAGCGTAAATGTAATATTAGAGCACAAGAACTCGTTGTAAAGCGTGGTGAAAAACCAAAAGCGAAGCGATTATATCGAAAGACAAGTAAAAAGAGACTGGCGTTTGACACCTACAGTGTCGAAAAGAGTAATTAAAATTTAAATTACCGGCTGGTCAGTGTGAACAAGAAGTGAGGACAGCGCCAAGGCTAAGCAAATTCACTAGTCACACACAGATGGCGAGCGAGGTCTAAACATGCCGGCCGGCCAAAAACGGAGTTTTTTAGGACTCTTGAAGTGGTAGAGGACAAAGTTTGACCACTGGTCTGGTCAAAACACCAGAGGAAGTTTTAACTTCGGCTACTCTGACAACTTGATCATTTCCTGCGTATACTCGGATGATACGACCCAATTTCCATTGAAGTGGAGGCAATTGATCGTTTTTAATGACTACCAACTGGTCAGGTTTCAAATTTGGAGAGTGGCGCGTCCATTTGAGTCGTTGTTGGAGCGTATTGAGATATTCGGAGTGCCATCTCTTCCAGAAGTCTTGGGAGATTCTCTGGAGTAGTTGCCAGCGAGTAAGAAGATCAGTTGAGTGTTCTAGATAGTTGCGATCTGGTAAACAAACAGCGGTTTCAAGCATGAGAAAATGATATAGAAGGGTCCACCGTAGTCAATTCCGACAACATCAAAAGGCTTGAGTTGTTTGACTCGGTTTTCGGGTAAATTACCCATAAATGGGTTAGGAGCTACAGGATTATATCTGAAGCAACGTATGCACTTGAGGGTGCGACTGCGAATGAGACGGCGTGCGCCTAAGATCCAAAAACGACGATTTAAAATAGCGTGTAATGATCTTGGCGATGGGTGAAGATACTTTTGATGATAAGAATCAATAAGTAGATCGGTGAAACGATGTTTTGAAGGGAGAAGTAGAGGGTGTTTTTGGAAAAAAGTGAGATTTGAATGTCGAAGTCTACCTCCTACCCGTAGTAGTCCGTCTTCGTCGATAAAAGGGCTGAGATTTTGGAGTTGTTTCGAACATAATTCTCCTCTATCAAGTTTCGCAATATCATCAGCGAATACATCGTTTTGTGCGGTTTTCACCCAGCGTAAGAGAGCGTCATCGAGTTCTGTGGCTGACAGCGAAGACTGTGTTGGTTGTTCTTGATATTTGAGCCTATTGAAGGCTCGAAGGCAAAATGCAGTTATCCTCAACAAGCGAGTTAAGTCCGAATACCGCTGCAATAGGGTGTTATCAGGTTCATTATGAATAACCAATGAGATTTTGGTTTCATTGAACACCTGTGGATCTAGCGTGGTGTCGTCATGTTGCGGCGATAAAGACCAGAGATGATATGGTTTCTGAAGCCATGAAGGCCCCTCCCACCATAAACGGTGTGACAGTAACTCGTGAACGGACATACCTCGTGATGCGCAGTCAGCAGGATTATCTTGAGAGGGAATATGATACCAAAGATTCTGAGGTAGATGTCTTTGAATTTCCGGTGGAGCTCGAATCCAAGCGAGAGTAATCGAGGAGTCCGACCATGCGACAGTATGAGTGAATGATAAATTTAACTTGTCGAGTAAACATGCCATTAAGCGCGATAATAGAAGAGCACCACAGAGCTCTAGTCGAGGAAGAGAAATTCGTTTTAGAGGAGCGACTCTTGTTTTTGAAGCGATTAAGTAAGATGTGCAACTGTGAGCATGTTCGGCGTGGATATACACAACAGCTGCGTACCCCGATTCGGAGGCGTCACAAAAGCCTATCAAGCTTAAAGTAGCGGATATTGTGTCGATGTGACGTGGTATCGTAAGAGTAGACAAGTTAGGCAGTTGAGATTTAAAGTTGCTCCAATTAGCAAGTATGTTTTCTGGAACCTCAGCGTCCCAGTCAGTGCCGGATACCCACAGGTCCTGCATGATGCGTTTAGCGATCATTATGACGGGTGACAGCCAACCAATTGGATCAAAGATCCTTGCGATGTCAGATAAAATTGTGCGTTTGGTGACTGCGTGGTCAGGCAGATTGATGTTGTACTTAAAATGATCCAAGAATGGATTCCATGACAGGCCAAGGATTTTAATAGCGTCTTGATGATGTTCTTCATTCAAGAATGAAAATTCGCGGTGATCTTCGGGAATATTCTTAAGCAAGTCAGGATGATTACTTGTCCATTTGCGTAGCTCGAGACCAGCAGTGTTGAGCAATTGAATAAGTTCTTGCTGTAGAGCAAGAGCGTCTGACAGAGAATTGGCTCCACTTATTATGTCATCAACATATGTATCAGACAACAAAATGCTTGCTGCGCGTGGGAAGTTCTTTTCTTCATCTGCAGCCAGTTGATGAAGTGTGCGGATGGCTAAGATGGAGCACATTTGGTGCCGTATGTCACCGTATTGAGGATATATGTCTGTGGTGGCATAGAAGGGTCAAAGCTCCATAAGATTTTTTGATATTTACGATGTTCATCGGAGATAAAAATCTGACGATACATCTGTCTGATGTCTGCAGTAAATATGATTTTATGGAGACGCGATCGCTGAATGATGGATGTCAATTCAGTTTGAAGAGCTGGACCAGATACTAAACAATCATTGAGAGACTTGTTGGTCGATGTCTTCTTCGATCCATTAAAAACAACTCGAAGCTTGGTGGACGAGTTTGTGTCTTTAAGAACTCCATGATGCGGTAAATAGAAGCCTTCATGTGAAAGATTAAGCTCTGGAGACAGAAGCGACATATGATTTTGTTCCAGGTAATCGTTCATGAACTTGTAGTATTCAATCTGGAGTTCAGGATCGGATGCCAAGCGACGTTGTAAGACGTTAAAGCAACGTAATGCAGTAGTATAAGAATTTCCTAACTCGGGAGGAAATTGCGTGAAGAGTAGTGGAACGACATAGCGTCCGGAATCCAATCTTTTATGTTGAGACATAAAGAGATCGTTGGCGTGTCGATGTTCATCAGACATGACAGCGTGGTTTGGGATATCCTCGAGTTCCCAAAATTTTGATAGCGATGTGGAAACTGGATCTTGCACAGTTGTGAGTGTGTTGACTGGCAAGTTGGATGATATAGAAAGTGGTCCTGAAACTATCCACCCCAAGGATGTTTCAACAGCGATGGGACCGTTTGCGATATTGCGTTTGTGACCAGTGAGTAGGTCAAAATAGAGATCGGCACCTATTAAAACGTCAATGGGTGCAGGCGTTACAAAATCTGGATCAGCTAGCTGAAGCTGACAGAACTCATTAAGTAAATCAACAGGAAGATGCGTTTTCGGTAGATTTTGTATAATCTAAGACACGATAATGGTTGACAGCGTATATGTTGTATTTTCGCAATATGAAGAACACATACGTATCGTGGTAGTACCTCGAACAAGACTTGAAGCTGTGGTATTTCCGAATCCTGAGATACGAACGTCAGCAGGATGACTGGATAACTTCAAGCGACGTGAACAATCTTCAGTGATATATGATGACTCGCTACCGCTGTCTAGCAGTGCGCGAACTGATTGCCAAGAACCACAAGAATCTTGTACACGTATAACAGCTGTTCCTAGAATAACTAGAGAAGACACCGGGCTGTGGGCAAGTAATGAAGTACAGTTATTCTTCTCGTCAGATGTGGAGACTGGAGATTTAGCAGGACTACTAGTTGTAGCTGGAGAATTGGATAGACTGCTGTTAGTAGCTGGACTTCCAATTGACTTTGATGAAGCGTTGCGTTTTTCAAAGTGCAAGAGTGTATGATGACGTTGATTGCATCTGCGACAATTGACTTTGGATTGACATTTTTGTGTCATGTGAAATGATGACAAGCAATTGCGACAACCATTATTGTTGCGAACGAAGTTGAAGCGTTTTGATGGTTCCATTTTTTCAAATACCTGACATTTGAAGAGAGCGTGCGGTTTGGAACAAGCGACACATTTAACTGTGTTAGTGGTTGATACAAAAGTAGACATATTCATTGGCTTTCGCCTTGACTGACTCTGATCGGGTTTGGATTTGTCTGAAGACAAGCGAGAGGGAGTTATACTTTGCCATTGTTGTGACTGTATGAATTTATTGAGAAATTCCGTCAACTCGGCAAAAGTAGGTAAGTGATCTTTAGACAGCGTGCGTTCAAAATTATTTCGAGTTTGCGTATCAAGTTTTGTGACTAGAATGAAAGCTAGGACAGAACTCCAATTATCAACCGGTTCGTTATTCGCCTTTAGAGCTTCGGTATGCTCATTAATTGAAGACACAAATTTATTAGCATTAGCATAGGTCATAGGAATGGGTTTTGGTAGTTCAATTAATGTTTGCAAATGATAAGACGAAATTAACCTTTTCTGTGCGTAGCGATCGGTCAACAACTTGATGGCGATAGGATAATTGTCGTCAGTCAGACTCAAATTTTTGACTAAAGCCAGCGGTTCTCCTTTCAGAACAGATTTTAAATACTGAAATTTTTGTGATGCGCGTAAACCGTCATTCTCGTCGATAGAGCTAGTGAAGAGATCATAAAAAGAATTCCAATTAGCAATATCTCCAGAGAAATGAGGCAAATCTAATTTAGGAAGTCTAGTGAAAGTTTGCGACTGCGAAGAAGTGTGAGAAGTAAATGCAGTATTTAACAGTTCAGCGTCTGATGCTGGCTCTGCGAATGGAGGGTTTTTAAACTCAGCTTTGATTTTACGTGCCGTAGTAATGAAGTCGTCATATTCATTAAAGAGAACTTCTTGATTAGCAGCGTTGCTTGGGTGACTCATGAGAGCAATGTGGTTCGTTTCAAAATCTCGAACGCGATCATTTAACTCTGCGAATTGTATTTGAGCTTCTGGTAATTTGTCTGGATTTTTCTTAGATTGTTTCATGAGATTTTCCAGAGTTTGCAAGAAACGCATAGCGAAATCGCGACGAAGCGTGAGTGTAAGTGTATCAGCCATGATAGCGGTGAGACAGCGAAAAGAAAAAATGAAAATAATGTATCAAAGGATGAGACAACAGGGAACAACTCCCGATCCTCAGATGACACGACAGGGAACAACTCCCTATCCAAAATGACACGACAGGGAACAACTCCCGATCCGGCTCGAAGGACCAATGTGGCGACGCAGGTCTAAAACAAGTTGTAAATTTGTTCCGGACGACCGTGGTGCGTCTGTGTGCGTTGCGTTGCGTTGATAAAAATGAACTGCAAAAATAAATAACGAATAGGAAGTGGTGACGTGTCAAGAATACGAAGTTGACCCAAAAAATTACTGAATAAATGAAGAATCTAGAAACAATAAATCAATGTTGTAGGTATGGACACTCTTCACCTTGTAGGAGCGATCTACAAGGACTAACACAAAGGTTAAGCTCTTGGAAGATAGGAAAAAATAGGTAGGCCCACAAATGTTAATCAGGTATTCGAAGCTAAAAGCCTGAAATCTAACAACAGCAAAGTGTGAGGCAACACCAAAAAGAAAGGCAAGAGTGAACGTCGAAGTGAATATATAAATTACGAGTCGATAAGCGACGTGATAAACAAAAATAACAAATAGAAATAAATACAGCGTAATAAATAATATAACAAACTCAAGGGAGTGTGAATAAGCGTGCAGCAAAGGTGCAAGTAAACTAATCAAATTACTAAAATTAAATATAGTAAAAATACCAAAAATTAGCTTAAACAAACTATAAACTAAAGCGTAAATGTGCATAAAGCAGCGAAAATATATCCCAAAAAAATATATATAAACTAGTAAATGAATTGAATAAGATCAAATAAACAATATATAACTGATATAAATATAAAACTGGAGCAATGTTGTAACTAGATCAAACTAAAGTTAAAATGGCACAAAAGGATGTGCTTAGCGTACAAGTGATTGTAAAAAATAGTACAAAGTACTTACGATTGTCCAGTAGTGTTATAAAATAGTAAGCGATACCTGAATATCAGATTTAGCATCAGCTGTGCGTGTTCTAGATCAAATGCATGCAGTGGAAACTCAATGTCCAGCAGATCATAAAATGCATTTACTAAATCAGCAAGTGGAGAAATGTTATAAGCGATGCTAAAAGCTGCAAGTAAAAGTAAATTAAACACAAATAAGCACAAAATAAGCTACAATGACCATGTGGTCGCGTTGAGGTTAGCTCAATGAGATAAATTTAAAGCGATGCATAAAGCATATAAACACAAGTTAAGCACTATAATTAAGCGTTTAGACTATAAAGCGAATTAACTAGAGTTACAATAACTCTGAGTTAGCGTAAATGTAATATTAGAGCACAAGAACTCGTTGTAAAGCGTGGTGAAAAACCAAAAGCGAAGCGATTATATCGAAAGACAAGTAAAAAGAGACTGGCGTTTGACACCTACAGTGTCGAAAAGAGTAATTAAAATTTAAATTACCGGCTGGTCAGTGTGAACAAGAAGTGAGGACAGCGCCAAGGCTAAGCAAATTCACTAGTCACACACAGATGGCGAGCGAGGTCTAAACACTCATGTTTCTGTCGTGTATAATAGCTAATGTTGTTGAAAGCAAGATAAAAATGCTGTTTTAAGCATGCAAAAGCAAACAAAACACCGTTTTCAAGTATTTAAACTGTCATATTAATGTATATGTCGTGTGTAATGGCTTATGTTTGCAAAATCAAGATAAAATAGCTGTTTTCAGCTTGCAAAAACGTACAAAATGCTGTTTTTAAGTATTTAAATTGTCATATTCATGTTTCTGTCGAGTATAATAGCTAATGTTGGTGAAAGCAAGATAAAAATGCTGTTTTAAGCATGCAAAAGCAAACAAAACACCGTTTTCAAGTATTTAAACTGTCATATTCATGTATATGTCGTGTGTAACGGCTTATGTTTGCAAAATCAAGATAAAATAGCTGTTATCAGCTTGCAAAAACATACAAAATGCTGTTTTCAAGTATTTAAACTGTCATACTCATGTTTCTGTCGTGTATAATAGCTAATGTTGGTGAAAGCAAGATAAAAATGCGGTTTTAAGCATGCAAAAGCAAACAAAACACCGTTTTCAAGTATTTAAACTGTCATATTAATGTATATGTCGTGTGTAATGGCTTATGTTTGCAAAATCAAGATAAAATAGCTGTTTTCAGCTTGCAAAAACGTACAAAATGCTGTTTTTAAGTATTTAAATTGTCATATTCATGTTTCTGTCGAGTATAATAGCTAATGTTGGTAAAAGCAAGATAAAAATGCTGTTTTAAGCATGCAAAAGCAAACAAAACACCGTTTTCAAGTATTTAAACTGTCATATTCATGTATATGTCGTGTGTAATGGCTTATGTTTGCAAAATCAAGATAAAATAGCTAATATCTGCTTGCAAAAACATACAAAATGCTGTTTTCAAGTATTTAAACTGTCATATTCATGTTTTTGTCGTGTATAATAACTAATGTTGGTGAAAGCAAGATAAAAATGCTGTTTTAAGCATGCAAAAGCAAACAAAACACCGTTTTCAAGTACTTAAACTGTCATATTCATGTTTCTGTCGTGTATAATAGCTAATGTTGGTGAAAGCAAGATAAAAATGCTGTTTTAAGCATGCAAAAGCAAACAAAACACCGTTTTCAAGTATTTAAACTGTCATATTCAAGTATCTGTCGTGTATAACAGCTAATGTTGGTGAAAGCAAGATAAAAATGCTATTTTAAGCATGCAAAAGCATACAAAACACCGTTTTCAAGTATTTAAACTGTCATATTCATGTATATGTCGTGTGTATTGGCTTATGTTTGCAAAATAAAGATAAAATAGCTGTTTTAAGCATGCAAAAGCATACAAAACACCGTTTTCAAGTATGTAAACTGTCATATTCATGTTTCTGTCGTGTATAATAGCTAATGTTAGTGAAAGTAAGATAAAAATGCTGTTTTAAGCATGCAAAAGCATACAAAACACAGTTTTCCAGTATTTAAACTGTCATATTTATGTATATGTCGTGTGTATTGGTTTATGTTTGCTAAATCAAGATAAAATAGCTGTTTTCAACTTGCAAAAACATACAAAACACCGTTTTCGAGTATTTAAACTGTCATATTCATGTTTCTGTCGTATATAATAGCTAATGTTGGTGAAAGCAAGATAAAAATACTGTTTTAAGCATGCTAAAGCATATAAAACACCGTTTTCAAGTATTTAAACTGTCATATTCATGTATATGTCGTGTGTAATGGCTTATGTTTGCAAAATCAAGACAAAATAGATGTTATCAGCTTGCAAAAACATACAAAATGCTGTTTTCAAGTATTTAAACTGTGATATTCATGTTTCTGTCGTGTATAATAGCTAATGTTGGTGAAAGCAAGATAAAAATGCTGTTTTAAGCATGCAAAAGCATACAAAACATTATTTTCAAGTATTTAAACTGTCATATTCATGTTTCTGTAGTGTATAATAGCTAATGTTGGTGAAAGCAAGATAAAAATGCTGTTTTAAGCATGCAAAAGCATACAAAACACCGTTTTCAAGTATGTAAACTGTCATATTCATGTTTCTGTCGTGTATATTAGCTAATGTTGGTGAAAGCAAGATAAAAATGCTGTTCTAAGCATGCAAAAGCATACAAAACACCGTTTTCATGTATTTAAACTGTCATATTCATGTATATGTCGTGTGTAATGGCTTATGTTTGCAAAGTCAAGATAAAATAGCTGTTTTCAACTTGCAAAAACATACAAAATGCTGTTTTCAAGTATTTAAACTGTCATACTCATGTATCTGTCGTGTATAATAGCTAATGTTGGTGAAAGCAAGATAAAAATGCTGTTTTAAGCATGCAAAAGCAAACAAAACACCGTTTTCAAGTATTTAAACTGTCATATTCATGTTTCTGTCGTGTATAATAGCTAATGTTGGAGAAAGCAAGATAAAAATGCTGTTTTAAGCATGGAAAAGCATACAAAACACCGTTTTCAAGTATTTAAACTGTCATATTCATGTATATGTCGTGTGTAATGGCTTATGTTTGCAAAATCAAGATAAAATAGCTGTTATCAGCTTGCAAAAACATACAAAATGCTGTTTTCAAGTATTTAAACTGTCATATTCATGTTTCTGTCGTGTATGATAACTAATGTTGGTGAAAGCAAGATAAAAATGCTGTTATAAGCATGCAAAAGCAAACAAAACACCGTTTTCAAGTATTTAAACTGTCATATTCATGTTTCTGTCGTGTATAATAGCTAATGTTGGTGAAAGCAAGATAAAAATGCTGTTTTAAGCATGCAAAAGCAAACAAAACACCGTTTTCAAGTATTTAAACTGTCATATTTATGTTTCTGTCGTGTATAACAGCTAATGTTGGTAAAAGCAAGATAAAAATGCTATTTTAAGCCTGCAAAAGCATACAAAACACTGTTTTCAAGTATTTAAACTGTCATATTCATGTATATGTCGTGTGTATTGGCTTATGTTTGCAAAACCAAGATAAAATAGCTGTTTTCAACTTGCAAAAACATACAAAACACCGTTTTCATGTATTTAAACTGTCATATTCATGTATATGTAGTGTGTAATGGCTTATGTTTGCAAAATCAAGATAAAATAGCTGTTTTCAGCTTGCAAAAACATACAAAATGCTGTTTTCAAGTATTTAAACTGTCATACTCATGTTTCTGTCGTGTATAATAGCTAATGTTGGTGAAAGCAAGATAAAAATGCGGTTTTAAGCATGCAAAAGCAAACAAAACACCGTTTTCAAGTATTTAAACTGTCATATTCATGTTTCTGTCGTGTATAATAGCTAATGTTGGAGAAAGCAAGATAAAAATTCTGTTTTAAGCATGGAAAAGCATACAAAACACCGTTTTCAAGTATTTAAACTGTCATATTCATGTTTCTGTCGTGTATAATAGCTAATGTTGGTAAAAGCATGATAAAAATGCTGTTTTAAGCTTGCAAAAGCATAAAAAACACCGTTTTCAAGTATTTAAACTGTCATATTCATGTATATGTCGTGTGTAATGGCTTATGTTTGCAAAATCAAGATAAAATAGATGTTATCAGCTTGCAAAAACATACAAAATGCTGTTTTCTAGTATATAAACTGTGATATTCATGTTTCTGTCGTGTATAATAGCTGATGTTGGTGAAAGCAAGATAAAAATGCTGTTTTAAGCATGCAAAAGCATACAAAACACCATTTTCAAGTATTTAAACTGCCATATTCATGTTTCTGTAGTGTATAATAGCTAATGTTGGTGAAAGCAAGATAAAAATGCTGTTTTAAGCATGCAAAAGCATACAAAACACCGTTTTCAAGTATGTAAACTGTCATATTCATGTTTCTGTCGTGTATAATAGTTAATATTGGTGAAAGCAAGATAAAAATACTGTTTTAAGCATGCAAAAGCATACAAAACACCGTTTTCAAGTATTTAAACTGTCATATTCATGTATATGTCGTGTGTAATGGCTTATGTTTGCAAAATCAAGATAAAATAGATGTTATCAGCTTGCAAAAACATAAAAAATGCTGTTTTCAAGTATTTAAACTGTCATACTCATGTTTCTGTCGTGTATAATAGCTAATGTTGGTGAAAGCAAGATAAAAATGCTGTTTTAAGCATGCAAAAGCATACAAAACACCGTTTTCCAGTATTTAAACTGTCATATTTATGTATATGTCGTGTGTATTGGCTTATGTTTGCAAAATCAAGATAAAATAGCTGTTTTCAACTTGCAAAAACATACAAAACACCGTTTTCAAGTATTTAAACTGTCATATTCATGTTTCTGTCGTGTATAATAACTAATGTTGGTGAAAGCAAGATAAAAATGCTGTTTTAAGCATGCAAAAGCAAACAAAACACCGTTTTCAAGTATATAAACTGTCATATTCATGTTTCTGTCGTGTATAATAACTAATGTTGGTGAAAGCAAGATAAAAATGCTGTTTTAAGCATGCAAAAGCAAACAAAACACCGTTTTCAAGTATTTAAACTGTCATATTCATGTTTCTGTAGTGTATAATAGCTAATGTTGGTGAAAGCAAGATAAAAATGCTGTTTTAAGCATGCAAAATCATAAAAAAACACCGTTTTCAAGTATGTAAACTGTCATATTCATGTTTCTGTCGTGTATAATAGCTAATGTTGGTGAAAGCAAGATAAAAATGCTGTTTTGAGCATGCAAAAGCATACAAAACACCGTTTTCCAGTATTTAAACTGTCATATTTATGTATATGTCGTGTGTATTGGCTTATGTTTGCAAAATCAAGATAAAATAGCTGTTTTCAACTTGCAAAAACATACAAAACACCGTTTTCATGTATTTAAACTGTCATATTCATGTATATGTCGTGTGTAATGGCTTATGTTTGCAAAATCAAGATAAAATAGCTGTTTTCAGCTTGCAAAAACATACAAAATGCTGTTTTCACGTATTTAAACTGTCATACTCATGTTTCTGTCGTGTATAATAGCTAATGTTGGTGAAAGCAAGATAAAAATGCGGTTTTAAGCATGCAAAAGCAAACAAAACACCGTTTTCAAGTATTTAAACTGTCATATTCATGTTTCTGTCGTGTATAATAGCTAATGTTGGAGAAAGCAAGATAAAAATTTTGTTTTAAGCATGGAAAAGCATACAAAACACCGTTTTCAAGTATTTAAACTGTCATATTCATGTTTCTGTCGTGTATAATAGCTAATGTTGGTAAAAGCATGATAAAAATGCTGTTTTAATCTTGCAAAAGCATAAAAAACACCGTTTTCAAGTATTTAAACTGTCATATTCATGTATATGTCGTGTGTAATGGCTTATGTTTGCAAAATCAAGATAAAATAGATGTTATCAGCTTGCAAAAACATACAAAATGCTGTTTTCTAGTATATAAACTGTGATATTCATGTTTCTGTCGTGTATAATAGCTAATGTTGGTGAAAGCAAGATAAAAATGCTGTTTTAAGCATGCAAAAGCATACAAAACA
>CAWWDY010000680.1:0-67730 GCA_963942605.1 Poecilus cupreus | reverse complement strand
AATATGAATTTGTCAGTTTGAATAGTTCAAAACAGCGTTTTTCTATGTTTTGCAAGTTTAAAACAGTAATTTTATCGTCATTTCTCATAAATCGCCGTTTCGCACGAAAGAAACATGAATTTATCAAGTTTGAATAGTTGAAAACAGCATTTTCTATGTTTTTGCAAGTTTAAAACAGCAATTTTATCGTCATTTCTCATAAATCGCCGTTTCGCACGAAAGAAACATGAATTTGTCAGTTTGAATAGTTTCAAAACAGCGTTTTTCTATGTTTTTGCAAGTTTAAAACAGCAATTTTATCGTCATTTCTCATAAATCGCCGTTTCACACGAAAAAAACATGAATTTGTCAGTTTGAATAGTTCAAAACAGCGTTTTTCTATGTTTTTGCAAGTTTAAAACAGCAATTTTATCGTCATTTCTCATAAATCGCCGTTTCGCACGAATGAAACATGAATTTATCAGTTTGAATAGTTGAAAACAGCGTTTTTCTATGTTTTTGCAAGTTTTAAAACAGCAATTTCATCGTCATTTCTCATAAATCGCAGTTTCGCACGAAAGAAACATGAATTTGTCAGTTTGAATAGTTCAAAACAGCGTTTTTTTTGTTTTTTGCAAGTTTAAAAACAGCAATTTTATCGTCATTTCTCATAAATCGCCGTTTCGCACGAAAGAAACATGAATTTGTCAATTTGAATAGTTCAAAACAGCGTTTTTTCTATGTTTTTGCAAGTTTAAAACAGCAATTTTATCGTCATTTCTCATAAATTGCCGTTTCGCACGAAAGAAACATGAATTTGTCAGTTTGAATAGTTCAAAACAGCGTTTTTCTATGTTTTTGCAAGTTTAAAACAGCAATTTTATCGTCATTTCTCATAAATCGCCGTTTCACACGAAAGAAACATGAATTTGTCAGTTTGAATAGTTCAAAACAGCGTTTTTCTATGTTTTTGCAAGTTTAAAACAGCAATTTATCGTCATTTCTCATAAATCGGCGTTTCGCACGAAAGAAACATGAATTTATCAGTTTGAATAATTGAAAACAGCGTTTTTCTATGTTCTTGCAAGTTAAAACAGCAATTTCATCGTCATTTCTCATAAATCGCTGTTTCGCATGAAAGAAACATGAATTTGTCAGTTTGAATAGTTCAAACAGCGTTTTTCTATGTTTTTGCAAGTTTAAAACAGCAATTTCATCGTCATTTCTCATAAATCGCTGTTTCGCACGAAAGAAACATGAATTTGTCAGTTTGAATAGTTCAAAACAGCGTTTTTTCTATGTTTTTGCAAGTTTAAAACAGCAATTTTATCGTCATTTCTCATAAATCGCCGTTTCGCACGAAAAAACATGAATTTGTCAGTTTGAACAGTTCAAAACAGCGTTTTTCTATGTTTTTGCAAGTTTAAAACAGCAGTTTTATCGTCATTTCTCATAAATCGCCGTTTCGGTCGCACGAAAGAAACATGAATTTGTCAGTTTGAATAGTTGAAAGCAGCGATTTTCTATGTTTTTGCAAGTTTAAAACAGCAATTTTATCGTCATTTCTCATAAATCGCCGTTTCGCACGAAAGAAACATGAATTTGTCAGTTTGAATAGTTCAAAACAGCGTTTTTCTATTGTTTTTGCAAGTTTAAACAACAATTTTATCGTCATTTCTCATAAATCGCCGTTTTGCACGAAAGAAACATGAATTTGTCGGTTTGAATAGTTCAAAACAGCGTTTTCTATGTTTTTGCAAGTTTAAAACAGCAATTTCATCGTCATTTCTCATAAATCGCTGTTTCGCACGAAAGAAACATGAATTTGTCAGTTTGAATAGTTTAAAAACAGCGTTTTTCTATGTTTTTGCAAGTTTAAATCAGCAATTTTATAGTCATTTCTCATAAATCGCCGTTTCGCACGAAAGAAACATGAATTTGTCAGTTTGAACAGTTCAAAACAGCGTTTTTCTATGTTTTTGCAAGTTTTAAAACAGCAATTTTATCGTCATTTCTCATAAATCGCCGTTTCGCACGAAAGAAACATGAATTGATCAGTTTGAGTTGTTAAAAATAGCGTTTTTTCTATGTTTTTGCAAGTTTAAAACAGCAATTTTATCGTCATTTTTCATAAATCGCCGTTTCGCACAAAAGAAACATGAATTTGTCAGTTTGAATAATTGAAAGCAGCGATTTTCTATGTTTTTGCAAGTTTAAAACAGCAATTTTATCGTCATTTCTCATAAATCGCCGTTTCGCACGAAAGAAACATGAATTTGTCAGTTTGAATAGTTCAAAACAGCGTTTTTGTATGTTTTTGCAAGTTTAAAACAACAATTTTATCGTCATTTCTCATAAATCGCCGTTTCACACGAAAGAAACATAAATTTGTTAGTTTGAATAGTTCAAAACAGCGTTTTTCTATGTTTTTGCAAGTTTAAAACAGCAATTTTATCGTCATTTCTCATAAATCGCCGTTTCACACGAAAAGAACATGAATTTGTCAGTTTGAATAGTTCAAAACAGCGTTTTTTCTATGTTTTTGCAAGTTTAAAAACAGCAATTTTATCGTCATTTCTCATAAATTGCCGTTTCGCACGAAAGAAACATGAATTTGTCAATTTGAATAGTTCAAAACAGCGTTTTTCTATGTTTTTGCAAGTTTAAAACAGTAATTTTATCGTCATTTCTCATAAATCGCCGTTTCGCACGAAAGAAACATGAATTTATCAGTTTGAATAGTTGAAATAAGCGTTTTATCGTGATTTCACAAAAATCCGCAGTTTCCAACAAAAGAAATTCATCAGTTTGATTAGTTGAAAACAGCGTTTTTGTATGTTTTTGCAAGTTTAAAACAGCAATTTTATCGTCATTTCTCATGAATCGCCGTTTCACACGAAAAGAACATGAATTTGTCAGTTTGAATAGTTCAAAACAGCGTTTTTCTATGTTTTTGCAAGTTTAAATCAGCAATTTTATAGTCATTTCTCATAAATCGCCGTTTCGCACGAAAGAAACATGAATTTGTCAGTTTGAACAGTTCAAAACAGCGTTTTTCTATGTTTTTGCAAGTTTAAAACAGCAATTTTATCGTCATTTCTCATAAATCGCCGTTTCGCACGAAAGAAACATGAATTGATCAGTTTGAGTTGTTAAAAATAGCGTTTTTCTATGTTTTTGCAAGTTTAAAACAGCAATTTTATCGTCATTTTTCATAAATCGCCGTTTCGCACAAAAGAAACATGAATTTGTCAGTTTGAATAATTGAAAGCAGCGATTTTCTATGTTTTTGCAAGTTTAAAACAGCAATTTTATCGTCATTTCTCATAAATCGCCGTTTCGCACGAAAGAAACATGAATTTGTCAGTTTGAATAGTTCAAAACAGCGTTTTTGTATGTTTTTGCAAGTTTAAAACAACAATTTTATCGTCATTTCTCATAAATCGCCGTTTCACACGAAAGAAACATAAATTTGTTAGTTTGAATAGTTCAAAACAGCGTTTTTCTATGTTTTTGCAAGTTTAAAACAGCAATTTTATCGTCATTTCTCATAAATCGCCGTTTCACACGAAAAGAACATGAATTTGTCAGTTTGAATAGTTCAAAACAGCGTTTTTCTATGTTTTTGCAAGTTTAAAACAGCAATTTTATCGTCATTTCTCATAAATTGCCGTTTCGCACGAAAGAAACATGAATTTGTCAATTTGAATAGTTCAAAACAGCGTTTTTCTATGTTTTTGCAAGTTTAAAACAGTAATTTTATCGTCATTTCTCATAAATCGCCGTTTCGCACGAAAGAAACATGAATTTATCAGTTTGAATAGTTGAAATAAGCGTTTTATCGTGATTTCACAAAAATCCGCAGTTTCCAACAAAAGAAATTCATCAGTTTGATTAGTTGAAAACAGCGTTTTTGTATGTTTTTGCAAGTTTAAAACAGCAATTTTATCGTCATTTCTCATGAATCGCCGTTTCACACGAAAAGAACATGAATTTGTCAGTTTGAATAGTTCAAAACAGCGTTTTTCTATGTTTTTACAAGTTTAAAACAGCAATTTGAATCTCATAATTCGCCGTTTCGCACGAAAGAAACATTTCACCCAATCCAAACACCACAAACACCAGACTTAAAACCCCGAATCCCAATCCCCAAACTCAAACCCCAACCCTCAACCCCAAACCTCAAACCTCGAACCCCAAACCTCAAACTTCGAACCCCAAATCCCTAACCTCAAACCCCAAACCTCAACCCCAAACCTCAACCCCAAACGTCAACCCCAAACCTCAACCCCAAACCTCAACCCCAAACCTCAACCCCAAACCTCAACCCCAACCTCAATCCCAAACCTCAACCCCAAACCTCAACCCCAAACCCCAAAACTCGAACCCCCAACCCCAAACCTTAAACCTTAAACCTCACATCCCTAACCTCAAACCCCAAACCTCAACCACAAACCTCAACCCCAAACCTCAACCCCAAACCTCAACCCCAAACCTCAACCCCAAACCTCAACCCCAAACCTCAACCCCAAACCCGAAAGCTCAAACCCCCAACCCCAAACCTCAAACCCCAAACCTCAACCCCAAACCTCAAACCTCGAACCCCAAACCTCAAACCTCGAACCCCAAACCCCAAACCTCAAACATCGAACCCCAACCCCAAACCTCAAACCGCGAACCCAAAACCTCAAACCCCAAACCTCAACCCCAAACCCCAAAACTCGAACCCCAAACCCCAAACCTCAAACCCCAAACCTCAACCCCAAACATCAAACCTCGAACCCCAAACCACAAAACTGAATTTGTCAGTTTGGATAGTTCAAAACAGCGTTTTCTATGTTTTTGCAAGTTTAAAACAGCATTTTAAATACGTCAGTTTAGATTGTTGAAAACAGCGTTTTCTTTGTTTTGCTAGTTTAAAACAACAGTTTCATCGTGATTTCACAAAAATCCACCGTTTCGAACTAAAGAAACATTAATTTATCAGTTTGCATAGTTGAAAACAGCGTTTTTCTTGTTTTTGCAAGTTTAAAACAGTAATTTTATCCTCATTTCTCATAAATCGCCGTTTCGCACGAAATAAACATGAATTTATCAGTTTGAATAGTTGAATACAGCGTTTATCTATGTTTTTGCAAGTTTAAAACAGCAATTTTATCGTCATTTCTCATAAATCGCCGTTTCGCACGAAAGAAACATGAATTTATCAGTTTGAACAGTTGAAAACAGCGTTTTTCTATGTTTTTGCAAGTTTAAAACAGCAATTTTATCGTCATTTCTCATAAATCGCCGTTTCGCACGAAAGAAACATGAATTGATCAGTTTGAGTTGTTAAAAATAGCGTTTTTCTATGTTTTTGCAAGTTTAAAACAGCAATTTTATCGTCATTTCTCATAAATCGCCGTTTCGCACGAAAGGAACAATAATTTGTCAGTTTGAATAGTTCAAAACAGCGTTTTTCTATGTTTTTGCAAGTTTAAAACAGCAATTTTATCGTCATTTCTCATAAATCGCCGTTTCGCACGAAAGAAGCATGAATTTGTCAGTTTGAATAGTTCAAAACAGCGTTTTTCTATGTTTTTGCAAGTTTAAAACAGCAATTTTATTGTCATTTCTCATAAATCGCCGTTTCGCACGAAAGAAACATGAATTTGTCAGTTTGAATAGTTCAAAACAGCGTTTTTCTGTTTTTGCATGTTTAAAACAGCAATTTTATTGTCATTTCTCATAAATCGCCGTTTCACACAAAAGAAACATGAATTTGTCAGTTTGAATAGTTCAAAACAGCGTTTTTCTATGTTTTTGCAAGTTTAAAACAGCAATTTTATCGTCATTTCTCATAAATCGCCGTGTCGCACGGAAGAAACATGAATTTGTCATTTTGAATAGTTCAAAACAGCGTTTTTGTATGTTTTTGCAAGTTTAAAACAACAATTTTATCGTCATTTCTCATAAATCGCCGTTTCACAAGAAAGAAACATAAATTTGTCAGTTTGAATAGTTCAAGACAGCGTTTTTCTATGTTTTTGCAAGTTTAAAACAGCAATTTAATCGTCATTTCTCATAAATCGCCGTTTCGCACGGAAGAAACATGAATTTGTCAGTTTGAATAGTTGAAAACAGCGTTTTTCAATGTTTTTGCAACTTTAAAACAGCAATTTTATCGAGATTTCACAAAAATCCACCGTTTCGAACGTAAGATACATGAATTTATCAGTTTGAATAGTTGAAAACAGCGTTTTTCTATGTTTTTGCAAGTTTAAAACAGCAATTTTATCGTCATTTCTCATAAATCGCCTTTTCGCACGAAAGAAACATGAATTTGTCAGTTTGAATAGTTCAAAACAGCGTTTTTCTATGTTTTTGCAAGTTTAAAACAGCAATTTTATCGTCATTTCTCATAAATCGCCGTTTCGCACGAATGAAACATGAATTTGTCAGTTTGAATAGTTTGAAACAGCGTTTTTTCTATGTTTTTGCAAGTTTAAAACAGCAATTTTATCGTCATTTCTCATAAATCGCCGTTTCGCACGAAAGAAACATGAATTTGTCAGTTTGAATAGTTCAAAACAGCGTTTTTCTATGTTTTTTTCAAGTTTAAAACAGCAATTTTATCGTCATTTCTCATAAATCGCCGTTTCGCACGAAAGAAACATGAATTTGACAGTTTGAATAGTTCAAAACAGCGTTTTTCTATGTTTTTTGCAAGTTTAAAACAGCAATTTTATCGTCATTTCTCTTAAATTGCCGTTTCTCACGAAAGATACATGAATTTATCAGTTTGAATAGTTGAAAACAGCGTTTTATCGTGATTTCATAAAAATCCGCAGTTTCCAACAAAAGAAATTCATCAGTTTGATTAGTTGAAAACAGCGTTTTTTATGTTTTTACAAGTTTAAAACAGCAATTTGAATCTCATAATTCGCCGTTTCGCACGAAAGAAACATTTCACCCAATCCAAACACCACAAACACCAAACTTAAAACCCCGAACCCCAATCCCCAAACTCAAACCCCAACCCTCAACCCCAAACCTCAAACCTCGAACCCCAAACCTCAAACTTCGAACCCCAAATCCCTAACCCCAAATCCCTAACCTCAAACCCCAAACCTCAACCCCAAACTTCAACCCCAAACCTCAACCCCAAACCACAACCCCAAACCTCAACCCCAAACCTCAACCCTAAACCTCAACCCCAAACCCAAAACTCGAACCCCCAACCCCAAACCTCAAACCCCAAACCTCAATTTCGAACCCCAAATCCCTAACCTCAAACCCCAAACCTCAACCCCAAACCTCAACCCCAAACCTCAACCCCAAACCTCAACCCCAAACCTCAACCCCAAACCTCAACCCCAAACCACAACCCCAAACCTCAAACCCCAAACCTCAACCCCAAACATCAAACCTTGAACCCCAAACCATAAAACTGAATTTGTCAGTGTGGATAGTTCAAAACAGCGTTTTCTATGTTTTTGCAAGTTTAAAACAGCATTTTAAATACGTCAGTTTAGATTGTTGAAAACAGCGTTTTCTTGGTTTTACTAGTTTAAAACAGCAGTTTCATCGTGATTTCTCAAAAATCCACCGTTTCGAACTTAAGAAACATGTATTTATCAGTTTGAATAGTTCAAAACAGCGTTTTTCTATGTTTTTGCAAGTTTAAAACAGCAATTTTATCGTCATTTCTCATAAATCGCCGTTTCGCACGAAAGAAACATGAATTTGTCAGTTTGAATAGTTCAAAACAGCGTTTTTCTATGTTTTTGCAAGTTTAAAACAGCAATTTTATCGTCATTTCTCATAAATCGCCGTTTCGCACGAAAGAAACATGAATTTTTCAGTTTGAATAGTTCAAAACAGCGTTTTTCTATGTTTTTGCAAGTTTAAAACAGCAATTTTATCGTCATTTCTCATAAATCGCCGTTTCACACGAAAGAAACATGAATTTGTCAGTTTGAATAGTTCAAAACAGCGTTTTTCTATGTTTTTGCAAGTTTAAAACAGCAATTTTATCGTCATTTCTCATAAATCGCCGTTTCGCACGAAAGAAACATGAATTTATCAGTTTGAATAGTTGAAAACAGCGTTTTTCTATTTTTTGCAAGTTTAAAACAGCAATTTTATTGTCATTTCTCATAAATCGCCGTTTCGCACGAAAGAAACATGAATTTATCAGTTTGAATAGTTGAAAACAGCGTTTTTCTAAGTTTTTGCATGTTTAAAACAGCAATTTTATCCTCATTTCTCATAAATCGCCGTTTCGCACGAAAGAAACATGAATTTGTCAGTTTGAATAGTTCAAAACAGCGTTTTTCTATGTTTTTGCAAGTTTAAAACAGCAATTTTATTGTCATTTCTCATAAATCGCCGTTTTGCACGAAAGAAACATGAATTTGTCAGTTTGAATAGTTCAAAACAGCGTTTTTCTATGTTTTTGCAAGTATAAAACAGCAATTTTATTGTCATTTCTCATAAATCGCCGTTTCGCACGAAAGAAACATGAATTTGTCAGTTTGAATAGTTCAAAACAAGGTTTTTCTATGTTTTTGCAAGTTTAAAACAGTAATTTTATCGTCATTTCTCATAAATCGCCGTTTCGCACGAAAGAAATATGAATTTATCAGTTTGAATAGTTGAAAACAGCGTTTTTCTATGTTTTTGCAAGTTTAAAACAGCAATTTTATCGTCATTTCTCATAAATCGCCGTTTCGCACTAAAGAAACATGAATTTGTCAGTTTGAATAGTTCAAAACAGCGTTTTTCTATGTTTTTGCAAGTTTAAAACAGCAATTTTATCGTCATTTCTCATAAATCGCGGTTTCGCACGAAAGAAACATGAATTTATCAGTTTGAATAGTTGAAAACAGCGTTTTTCTATGTTTTTGCAAGTTTAAAACAGCAATTTCATCGTCATTTCTCATAAATCGCCGTTTCGCACGAAAGAAACATGAATTTGTCAGTTTGAATATTTCAAAACAGCGTTTTTCTATGTTTTTGCAAGTTTAAAACAGCAATTTTATCGTCATTTCTCATAAATCGCCGTTTCGCACGAAAGAAACATGAATTTATCAGTTTGAATAATTGAAAACAGCGTTTTTCTATGTTTTTGCAAGTTTAAAACAGCAATTTTATCGTCATTTCTCATAAATCGCCGTTTCGGACGAAAGAAACATGAATTTGTCAGTTTGAATAGTTGAAAACAGCGTTTTTCTATGTTTTTGCAAGTTTAAAACAGCAATTTTATCGTCATTTCTCATAAATCGCCGTTTCACACGAAAGAAACATGAATTTGTCAGTTTGAATAGTTCAAAACAGCGTTTTTCTATATTTTTGCAAGTTTAAAACAGCAATTTTATCGTCATTTCTCATAAATCGCCGTTTCACACGAAAAAAACATGAATTTGTCAGTTTGAATAGTTCAAAACAGGGGTTTTCTATGTTTTTGCAAGTTTAAAACAGCAATTTTATCGTCATTTCTCATAAATCGCCGTTTCGCACGAAAGAAACATGAATTTGTCAGTTTGAATAGTTCAAAACAGCGTTTTTCTATGTTTTTGCAAGTTTAAAACAGCAATTTTATCGTCATTTCTCACAAATCGCCGTTTCACACGAAAGAAACATGAATTTGTCAGTTTGATTAGTTCAAAACATCGTTTTTCTATGTTTTTGCAAGTTTAAAACAGCAAATTTATCGTCATTTCTCATAAATCGCCGTTTCGCACGAAAGAAACATGAATTTGTCCGTTTTGAATAGTTCAAAACAGCGTTTTTCTATGTTTTTTGCAAGTTTAAAACTGCATATTTATCGTCATTTCTCGAAAATCGCCGTTTCGCACGAAAGAAACATGAATTTATCTGTTTGAATAGTTGAAAACAGCGTTTTTCTATGTTTTTGCAAGTTTAAAACAGCAATTTTATCGTCATTTCTCATAAATCGCCGTTTCACACGAAAAAAACATGAATTTGTCAGTTTGAATAGTTGAAAACAGCGTTTTTCTATGTTTTTGCAAGTTTAAAACAGCAATTTTATCGTCATTTCTCATAAATCGCCATTTCGCACGGAAGAAACATGAATTTGTCAGTTTGAATAGTTGAAAACAGCGTTTTTCTATGTTTTTGCAAGTTTAAAACAGCAATTTTATCGTCATTTCTCATAAATCGCCGTTTCGCACGAAAGAAACATGAATTTGTCAGTTTGAATAGTTCAAAACAGCGTTTTTCTATGTTTTTGCAAGTTTATAACAACAATTTTATCGGAATTCCTCATAAATCGCCGTTTCGCACGAAAGACACATGAATTTGTCAGTTTGAATAGTTCAAAACAGCGTTTTTCTATGTTTTTGCAAGTTTAAAACAGCAATTTAATCGTGATTTCACAAAAATCCACCGTTTCGCACGGAAGAAACATGAATTTGTCAGTTTGAATACTTGAAAACAGCGTTTTTCTATGTTTTTGCAAGTTTAAAACAGCAATTTTATCGTCATTTCTCATAAATCGCCGTTTCGCACGAAAGAAACATGAATTTGTCAGTTTAAATAGTTAAAAACAGCGTTTTTCTATGTTTTTGCAAGTTTAAAACAGCAATTTTATCGTCATTTCTCATAAATCGCCGTTTCACACGAAAAAAACATGAATTTGTCAGTTTGAATAGTTCAAAACAGCGTTTTTCTATGTTTTTGCCTGTTTAAAACAGCAATTTTATCGTCATTTCTCATAAATCGCCGTTTCGCACGAAAGAAACATGAATTTATCAGTTTGAATAGTTGAAAACAGCGTTTTTCTATGTTTTTGCAAGTTTAAAACAGCAATTTCATCGTCATTTCTCATAAATCGCCGTTTCGCACGAAAGAAACATGAATTTGTCAGTTTGAATAGTTCAAAACAGCGTTTTTCTATGTTTTTGCAAGTTTAAAACAGCAATTTTATCGTGATTTCACAAAAATCCACCGTTTCGAACGTAAGAAACATGAATTTATCAGTTTGAATAGTTGAAAACAGCGTTTTTCTATGTTTTTGTAAGTTTAAAACAGCAATTTTATCGTCATTTCTCATAAATCACCGTTTCGGACGAAAGAAACATGAATTTGTCAGTTTGAATAGTTCAAAACAGCGTTTTTCTATGTTTTTGCAAGTTTAAAACAGCAATTTTATCGTCATTTCTCATAAATCGCCGTTTCACACAAAAGAAACATGAATTTGTCAGTTTAAATAGTTCAAAACAGCGTTTTTCTATGTTTTTGCAAGTTTAAAACAGCAATTTTATCGTCATTTCTCATAAATCGCCGTTTCACACGAAAAAAACATGAATTTGTCAGTTTGAATAGTTCAAAACAGCGTTTTTCTATGTTTTTGCAAGTTAAAACAGCAATTTTATCGTCATTTCTCATAAATCTCCGTTTCGCACGAAAGAAACATAAATTTATCAGTTTGAATAGTTGAAAACAGCGTTTTTCAATGTTTTTGCAAGTTTAGAACAGCAATTTTATCGTGATTTCACAAAAATCCACCGTTTCGAACGTAAGAAACATGAATTTATCAGTTTGAATAGTTGAAAACAGCGTTTTTCTATGTTTTTGCAAGTTTAAAACAGCAATTTTATCGTTATTTCTCATAAATCGCCGTTTCGCACGAAAGAAACATGAATTTGTCAGTTTGAATAGTTCAAAACAGCGTTTTTCTATGTTTTTGCAAGTTTTGAATTATTCAAATTGACAAATTCATGTTTCTTTCGTGCGAAACGGTGGATTTTTGTGAAATCACGATAAAATTGCTGTTTTAAACTTGCAAAAACATTGAAAAACGCTGTTTTCAACTATTCAAACTGACAAATTCATGTTTCTTCCGTGCGAAACGGTGATTTATGAGAAATGACGATAAAATTGCTGTTTTAAACTTGCAAAAACATAGAAAAACGCTGTTTTCAACTATTCAAACTGATAAATTCATATTTCTTTCGTGCGAAAGGCGATTTATGAGAAATGACGATAAAATTGCTGTTTTAAACTTGCAAAAACATAGAAAAACGTTGTTTTGAACTATTCAAACTGACAAAATCATGTTTCTTTTGTGCGAAACGGCGATTTATAAGAAATGACGATAAAATTGCTGTTTTAAACTTGGAAAAACATAGAAAAACGCTGTTCTGAACTATTCAAACTGACAAATTCATGTTTTTTTCGTGTGAAACGGCGATTTATGAGAAATGACGATAAAATTGCTGTTTTAAACTTGCAAAAACATAGAAAAACGCAGTTTTGAACTATTCAAACTGACAAATTCATGTTTTTTTGTGTGAAACGGCGATTTATGAGAAATGACAAAAAAATTGCTGTTTTAAACTTGCAAAAACATAGAAAAACGCTGTTTTCAACTATTCAAACTGATAAATTCATGTTTCTTACGTTCGAAACGGTGGATTTTTGTGAAATCACGATAAAATTGATGTTTTAAACTTGCAAAAACATTGAAAAACGCTGTTTTCAACTATTAAAACTGACAAATTCATGTTTCTTCCGTGCGAAACGGCGATTTAAGAGAAATGACGATAAAATTGCTGTTTTAAACTTGCAAAAACATAGAAAAACGCTGTTTTGAACTATTCAAACTGACAAATTCATGTTTCTTTCGTGTGAAACGGCGATTTATAAGAAATGACGATAAAATTGCTGTTTTAAACTTGCAAAAACCTAGAAAAACGCTGTTTTCAACTATTCAAACTGACAAATTCATGTTTCTTCCGTGCGAAACGGCGATTTATGAGAAATGACGAAAAAATTGCTGTTTTAAACTTGCAAAAACATAGAAAAACGCTGTTTTGAACTATTCAAACTGACAAATTTATGTTTCTTTTGTGTGAAACGGCGATTTATGAGAAATGACGATAAAATTGTTGTTTTAAACTTCCAAAAACATAGAAAAACGCTGTTTTGAACTATTCAAACTGACAAATTTATGTTTCTTTCGTGTGAAACGGCGATTTATGAGAAATGACGATAAAATTGTTGTTTTAAACTTGCAAAAACATAGTAAACCCTGTTTTGAAATATTCAAACTGACAAATTCATGTTTCTTTCGTGCGAAACGGCGATTTATGAGTAATGACGATAAAATTGCTGTTTTAAACTTGCAAAAACATAGAAAAACGCTGTTTTGAACTATTCAAACTGACAAATTCATGTTTCTTTCGTGCGAAACGGCGATTTATGAGAAATGACGATAAAATTGCTGTTTTAAACTTGCAAAAACATAGAAAAACGCTGTTTTCAACTATTCATACTGATAAATTCATGTTTCTTTCGTGCGAAACGCCGATTAATGAGAAATGACGATAAAAATGCTGTTTTAAACTTGCAAAAACATAGAAAAACGCTGTTTTGAACTATTCAAACTGACAAATTCATGTTTTTTTCGTGTGAAACGGCGATTTATGAGAAATGACGATAAAATTGCTGTTTTAAACTTGCAAAAACATAGAAAAACGCTGTTTTGAACTATTAAAACTGACAAATTCATGTTTCTTTCGTGCGAAACGGCGATTTATGAGAAATGACGATAAAATTGCTGTTTTGAACTTGCAAAAAGATAGAAAAACGCTGTTTTCAACTATTCAAACTGATAAATTCATGTTTCTTTCGTGCGAAACGGCGATTTATGAGAAATGACGATAAAATTGCTGTTTTAAACTTGCAAAAACATAGAAAAACGCTGTATTCAACTATTCAAACTGATAAATTCATGTTTCTTTCGTGCGAAAGGCGATTTATGAGAAATGACGATAAAATTGCTGCTTAAACTTGCAAAAACATAGAAAAACGTTGTTTTGAACTATTCAAACTAACAAAATCACGTTTCTTTTGTGCGAAACGGCGATTTATGAGAAATGACGATAAAATTGCTGTTTTAAACTTGGAAAAACATAGAAAAACGCTGTTCTGATCTATTCAAACTGACAAATTCATGTTTTTTTCGTGTGAAACGGCGATTTATGAGAAATGACGATAAAATTGCTGTTTTAAACTTGCAAAAACATAGAAAAACGCTGTTTTCAACTATTCAAACTGACAAATTTATGTTTCTTTTGTGTGAAACGGCGATTTATGAGAAATGACGATAAAATTGTTGTTTTAAACTTCCAAAAACATAGAAAAACGCTGTTTTGAACTATTCAAACTGACAAATTTATGTTTCTTTCGTGTGAAACGGCGATTTATGAGAAATGACGATAAAATTGTTGTTTTAAACTTGCAAAAACATAGAAAAACGCTGTTTTGAAATATTCAAACTGACAAATTCATGTTTCTTTCGTGCGAAACGGCGATTTATGAGAAATGACGATAAAATTGCTGTTTTAAACTTGCAAAAACATAGAAAAACGCTGTTTTGAACTATTCAAACTAACAAATTCATGTTTCTTTCGTGCGAAACGGCGATTTTAGAGAAATGACGATGAAATTGCTGTTTTAAACTTGCAAAAACATAGAAAAACGCTGTTTTCAACTATTCAAATTGATAAATTCATGTTTCTTTCGTGCGAAACGCCGATTAATGAGAAATGACGATAAAAATGCTGTTTTAAACTTGCAAAAACATAGAAAAACGCAGTTTTGAACTATTCAAACTGACAAATTCATGTTTTTTCGTGTGAAACGGCGATTTATGAGAAATGACGATAAAATTGCTGTTTTGAACTTGCAAAAACATAGAAAAACGCTGTTTTGAACTATTCAAACTGACAAATTCATGTTTCTCTCGTGCGAAACGGCGATTTATGAGAAATGACGATAAAATTGCTGTTTTAAACTTGCAAAAACATAGAAAAACGCTGTTTTGAATTATTCAAATTGACAAATTCATGTTTCATTCGTGCGAAACGGCGATTTATGAGAAATGACGATAAAATTGCTGTTTTAAACTCGCAAAAACATAGAAAATCGCTGCTCTCAACTATTCAAACTGATAAATTCATGTTTCTTTCGTGCGAAACGGCGATTTATGAGAAATGACGATAAAATTGCTGTTTTAAACTTGCAAAAACATAGAAAAACGCTGTTTTGAACTATTCAAACTGACAAATTCATGTTTTTTTCGTGTGAAACGGCGATTTATGAGAAATGACGATAAAATTGCTGTTTTAAACTTGCAAAAACATAGAAAAACGCTGTTTTGAACTATTCAAACTGACAAATTCATGTTTCTTTCGTGCGAAACGGCGATTTATGAGAAATGACGATAAAATTGCTGTTTTGAACTTGCAAAAAGATAGAAAAACGCTGTTTTCAACTATTCAAACTGACAAATTCAAGTTTCTTCCGTGCGAAACGGCGATTTATGAGAAATGACGATAAAATTGCTGTTTTAAACTTGCAAAAACATAGAAAAACGCTGTTTTCAACTGTTCAAACTGATAAATTCATGTTTCTTTCGTGCGAAACGGCGATTTATGAGAAATGACGATAAAATTGCTGTTTCAAACTTGCAAAAACATAGAAAAACGCTGTATTCAACTATTCAAACTGATAAATACATGTTTATTTCGTGCGAAACGGCGATTTATGAGAAATGACGATAAAATTACTGTTTTAAACTTGCAAAAACAAGAAAAACGCTGTTTTCAACTATGCAAACTGATAAATTCATGTTTCTTTAGTTCGAAACGGTGGATTTTTGTGAAATCACGATGAAACTGCTGTTTTAAACTAGCAAAACCAAGAAAACGCTGTTTTCAACAATCTAAACTGACGTATTTAAAATGCTGTTTTAAACTTGCAAAAACATAGAAAACGCTGTTTTGAACTATCCAAACTGACAAATTCAGTTTTGTGGTTTGGGGTTCGAGGTTTGATGTTTGGGGTTGAGGTTTGGGGTTTGAGGTTTGGGGTTGTGGTTTGGGGTTGAGGTTTGGGGTTGAGGTTTGGGGTTGAGGTTTGGGGTTGAGGTTTGGGGTTGAGGTTTGGGGTTGAGGTTTGGGGTTGAGGTTTGGGGTTTGAGGTTAGGGATTTGGGGTTCGAAGTTTGAGGTTTGGGGTTCGAGGTTTGAGGTTTGGGGTTGAGGGTTGGGGTTTGAGTTTGGGGATTGGGGTTCGGGGTTTTAAGTTTGGTGTTTGTGGTGTTTGGATTGGGTGAAATGTTTCTTTAGTGCGAAACGGCGAATTATGAGATTCAAATTGCTGTTTTAAACTTGTAAAAACATAAAAAACGCTGTTTTCAACTAATCAAACTGATGAATTTCTTTTGTTGGAAACTGCGGATTTTTGTGAAATCACGATAAAACGCTGTTTTCAACTATTCAAACTGATAAATTTATGTTTCTTTCGTGTGAAACGGCGATTTATGAGAAATGACGATAAAATTGTTGTTTTAAACTTGCAAAAACATAGAAAAACGCTGTTTTGAAATATTCAAACTGACAAATTCATGTTTCTTTCGTGCGAAACGGCGATTTATGAGTAATGACGATAAAATTGCTGTTTTAAACTTGCAAAAACATAGAAAAACGCTGTTTTGAACTATTCAAACTGACAAATTCATGTTTCTTTCGTGCGAAACGGCGATTTATGAGAAATGACGATAAAATTGCTGTTTTAAACTTGCAAAAACATAGAAAAACGCTGTTTTTAACTATTCATACTGATAAATTCATGTTTCTTTCGTGCGAAACGCCGATTAATGAGAAATGACGATAAAAATGCTGTTTTAAACTTGCAAAAACATAGAAAAACGCTGTTTTGAACTATTCAAACTGACAAATTCATGTTTTTTTCGTGTGAAACGGCGATTTATGAGAAATGACGATAAAATTGCTGTTTTAAACTTGCAAAAACATAGAAAAACGCTGTTTTGAACTATTAAAACTGACAAATTCATGTTTCTTTCGTGCGAAACGGCGATTTATGAGAAATGACGATAAAATTGCTGTTTTGAACTTGCAAAAAGATAGAAAAACGCTGTTTTCAACTATTCAAACTGATAAATTCATGTTTCTTTCGTGCGAAACGGCGATTTATGAGAAATGACGATAAAATTGCTGTTTTAAACTTGCAAAAACATAGAAAAACGCTGTATTCAACTATTCAAACTGATAAATTCATGTTTCTTTCGTGCGAAAGGCGATTTATGAGAAATGACGATAAAATTGCTGTTTTAAACTTGCAAAAACATAGAAAAACGTTGTTTTGAACTATTCAAACTAACAAAATCACGTTTCTTTTGTGCGAAACGGCGATTTATGAGAAATGACGATAAAATTGCTGTTTTAAACTTGGAAAAACATAGAAAAACGCTGTTCTGATCTATTCAAACTGACAAATTCATGTTTTTTTCGTGTGAAACGGCGATTTATGAGAAATGACGATAAAATTGCTGTTTTAAACTTGCAAAAACATAGAAAAACGCTGTTTTCAACTATTCAAACTGACAAATTTATGTTTCTTTTGTGTGAAACGGCGATTTATGAGAAATGACGATAAAATTGTTGTTTTAAACTTCCAAAAACATAGAAAAACGCTGTTTTGAACTATTCAAACTGACAAATTTATGTTTCTTTCGTGTGAAACGGCGATTTATGAGAAATGACGATAAAATTGTTGTTTTAAACTTGCAAAAACATAGAAAAACGCTGTTTTGAAATATTCAAACTGACAAATTCATGTTTCTTTCGTGCGAAACGGCGATTTATGAGAAATGACGATAAAATTGCTGTTTTAAACTTGCAAAAACATAGAAAAACGCTGTTTTGAACTATTCAAACTAACAAATTCATGTTTCTTTCGTGCGAAACGGCGATTTTAGAGAAATGACGATGAAATTGCTGTTTTAAACTTGCAAAAACATAGAAAAACGCTGTTTTCAACTATTCAAATTGATAAATTCATGTTTCTTTCGTGCGAAACGCCGATTAATGAGAAATGACGATAAAAATGCTGTTTTAAACTTGCAAAAACATAGAAAAACGCAGTTTTGAACTATTCAAACTGACAAATTCATGTTTTTTTTCGTGTGAAACGGCGATTTATGAGAAATGACGATAAAATTGCTGTTTTGAACTTGCAAAAACATAGAAAAACGCTGTTTTGAACTATTCAAACTGACAAATTCATGTTTCTCTCGTGCGAAACGGCGATTTATGAGAAATGACGATAAAATTGCTGTTTTGAACTTGCAAAAAGATAGAAAAACGCTGTTTTCAACTATTCAAACTGACAAATTCAAGTTTCTTCCGTGCGAAACGGCGATTTATGAGAAATGACGATAAAATTGCTGTTTTAAACTTGCAAAAACATAGAAAAACGCTGTTTTCAACTGTTCAAACTGATAAATTCATGTTTCTTTCGTGCGAAACGGCGATTTATGAGAAATGACGATAAAATTGCTGTTTCAAACTTGCAAAAACATAGAAAAACGCTGTATTCAACTATTCAAACTGATAAATACATGTTTATTTCGTGCGAAACGGCGATTTATGAGAAATGACGATAAAATTACTGTTTTAAACTTGCAAAAACAAGAAAAACGCTGTTTTCAACTATGCAAACTGATAAATTCATGTTTCTTTAGTTCGAAACGGTGGATTTTTGTGAAATCACGATGAAACTGCTGTTTTAAACTAGCAAAACCAAGAAAACGCTGTTTTCAACAATCTAAACTGACGTATTTAAAATGCTGTTTTAAACTTGCAAAAACATAGAAAACGCTGTTTTGAACTATCCAAACTGACAAATTCAGTTTTGTGGTTTGGGGTTCGAGGTTTGATGTTTGGGGTTGAGGTTTGGGGTTTGAGGTTTGGGGTTGTGGTTTGGGGTTGAGGTTTGGGGTTGAGGTTTGGGGTTGAGGTTTGGGGTTGAGGTTTGGGGTTGAGGTTTGGGGTTGAGGTTTGGGGTTGAGGTTTGGGGTTTGAGGTTAGGGATTTGGGGTTCGAAGTTTGAGGTTTGGGGTTCGAGGTTTGAGGTTTGGGGTTGAGGGTTGGGGTTTGAGTTTGGGGATTGGGGTTCGGGGTTTTAAGTTTGGTGTTTGTGGTGTTTGGATTGGGTGAAATGTTTCTTTAGTGCGAAACGGCGAATTATGAGATTCAAATTGCTGTTTTAAACTTGTAAAAACATAAAAAACGCTGTTTTCAACTAATCAAACTGATGAATTTCTTTTGTTGGAAACTGCGGATTTTTGTGAAATCACGATAAAACGCTGTTTTCAACTATTCAAACTGATAAATTTATGTTTCTTTCGTGTGAAACGGCGATTTATGAGAAATGACGATAAAATTGTTGTTTTAAACTTGCAAAAACATAGAAAAACGCTGTTTTGAAATATTCAAACTGACAAATTCATGTTTCTTTCGTGCGAAACGGCGATTTATGAGTAATGACGATAAAATTGCTGTTTTAAACTTGCAAAAACATAGAAAAACGCTGTTTTGAACTATTCAAACTGACAAATTCATGTTTCTTTCGTGCGAAACGGCGATTTATGAGAAATGACGATAAAATTGCTGTTTTAAACTTGCAAAAACATAGAAAAACGCTGTTTTTAACTATTCATACTGATAAATTCATGTTTCTTTCGTGCGAAACGCCGATTAATGAGAAATGACGATAAAAATGCTGTTTTAAACTTGCAAAAACATAGAAAAACGCTGTTTTGAACTATTCAAACTGACAAATTCATGTTTTTTTCGTGTGAAACGGCGATTTATGAGAAATGACGATAAAATTGCTGTTTTAAACTTGCAAAAACATAGAAAAACGCTGTTTTGAACTATTCAAACTGACAAATTCATGTTTCTTTCGTGCGAAACGGCGATTTATGAGAAATGACGATAAAATTGCTGTTTTGAACTTGCAAAAAGATAGAAAAACGCTGTTTTCAACTATTCAAACTGATAAATTCATGTTTCTTTCGTGCGAAACGGCGATTTATGAGAAATGACGATAAAATTGCTGTTTTAAACTTGCAAAAACATAGAAAAACGCTGTATTCAACTATTCAAACTGATAAATTCATGTTTCTTTCGTGCGAAAGGCGATTTATGAGAAATGACGATAAAATTGCTGTTTTAAACTTGCAAAAACATAGAAAAACGTTGTTTTGAACTATTCAAACTAACAAAATCATGTTTCTTTTGTGCGAAACGGCGATTTATGAGAAATGACGATAAAATTGCTGTTTTAAACTTGGAAAAACATAGAAAAACGCTGTTCTGATCTATTCAAACTGACAAATTCATGTTTTTTTCGTGTGAAACGGCGATTTATGAGAAATGACGATTAAATTGCTGTTTTAAACTTGCAAAAACATAGAAAAACGCAGTTTTGAACTATTCAAACTGACAAATTCATGTTTTTTTTGTGTGAAACGAAGATTTATGAGAAATGACAAAAAAATTGCTGTTTTAAACTTGCAAAAACATAGAAAAACGCTGTTTTCAACTATTCAAACTGATAAATTCATGTTTCTTACGTTCGAAACGGTGGATTTTTGTGAAATCACGATAAAATTGATGTTTTAAACTTGCAAAAACATTGAAAAACGCTGTTTTCAACTATTCAAACTGACAAATTCATGTTTCTTCCGTGCGAAACGGCGATTTATGAGAAATGACGATAAAATTGCTGTTTTAAACTTTCAAAAACATAGAAAAACGCTGTTTTGAACTATTCAAACTGACAAAGTCATGTTTCTTTCGTGTGAAACGGCGATTTATGAGAAATGACGATAAAATTGCTGTTTTAAACTTGCAAAAACATAGAAAAACGCTGTTTTCAACTATTCAAACTGACAAATTCATGTTTCTTCCGTGCGAAACGGCGATTTATGAGAAATGACGAAAAAATTGCTGTTTTAAACTTGCAAAAACATAGAAAAACGCTGTTTTGAACTATTCAAACTGACAAATTTATGTTTCTTTTGTGTGAAACGGCGATTTATGAGAAATGACGATAAAATTGTTGTTTTAAACTTCCAAAAACATAGAAAAACGCTGTTTTGAACTATTCAAACTGACAAATTTATGTTTCTTTCGTGTGAAACGGCGATTTATGAGAAATGACGATAAAATTGTTGTTTTAAACTTGCAAAAACATAGAAAAACGCTGTTTTGAAATATTCAAACTAACAAATTCATGTTTCTTTCGTGCGAAACGGCGATTTTAGAGAAATGACGATGAAATTGCTGTTTTAAACTTGCAAAAACATAGAAAAACGCTGTTTTCAATTATTCAAATTGATAAATTCATGTTTCTTTCGTGCGAAACGCCGATTAATGAGAAATGACGATAAAAATGCTGTTTTAAACTTGCAAAAACATAGAAAAACGCAGTTTTGAACTATTTAAACTGACAAATTCATGTTTTTTTTCGTGTGAAACGGCGATTTATGAGAAATGACGATAAAATTGCTGTTTTGAACTTGCAAAAACAAAGAAAAACGCTGTTTTGAACTATTCAAACTGACAAATTCATGTTTCTCTCGTGCGAAACGGCGATTTATGAGAAATGACGATAAAATTGCTGTTTTAAACTTGCAAAAACATAGAAAAACGCTGTTTTGAATTATTCAAATTGACAAATTCATGTTTCATTCGTGCGAAACGGCGATTTATGAGAAATGACGATAAAATTGCTGTTTTAAACTCGCAAAAACATAGAAAATCGCTGCTCTCAACTATTCAAACTGATAAATTCATGTTTCTTTCGTGCGAAACGGCGATTTATGAGAAATGACGATAAAATTGCTGTTTTGAACTTGCAAAAAGATAGAAAAACGCTGTTTTCAACTATTCAAACTGACAAATTCAAGTTTCTTCCGTGCGAAACGGCGATTTATGAGAAATGACGATAAAACTGCTGTTTTAAACTTGCAAAAACATAGAAAAACGCTGTTTTCAACTGTTCAAACTGATAAATTCATGTTTCTTTCGTGCGAAACGGCGATTTATGAGAAATGACGATAAAATTGCTGTTTTAAACTTGCAAAAACATAGAAAAACGCTGTATTCAACTATTCAAACTGATAAATTCATGTTTATTTCGTGCGAAACGGCGATTTATGAGAAATGACGATAAAATTACTGTTTTAAACTTGCAAAAACAAGAAAAACGCTGTTTTCAACTATGCAAACTGATAAATTCATGTTTCTTTAGTTCGAAACGGTGGATTTATGTGAAATCACGATAAAACTGCTGTTTTAAACTAGCAAAACCAAGAAAACGCTGTTTTCAACAATCTAAACTGACGTATTTAAAATGCTGTTTTAAACTTGCAAAAACATAGAAAACGCTGTTTTGAACTATCCAAACTGACAAATTCAGTTTTGTGGTTTGGGGTTCGAGGTTTGATGTTTGGGGTTGAGGTTTGGGGTTTGAGGTTTGGGGTTGTGGTTTGGGGTTGAGGTTTGGGGTTGAGGTTTGGGGTTGAGGTTTGGGGTTGAGGTTTGGGGTTGAGGTTTGGGGTTGAGGTTTGGGGTTGAGGTTTGGGGTTTGAGGTTAGGGATTTGGGGTTCGAAGTTTGAGGTTTGGGGTTCGAGGTTTGAGGTTTGGGGTTGAGGGTTGGGGTTTTAGTTTGCGGATTGGGGTTCGGGGTTTTAAGTTTGGTGTTTGTGGTGTTTGGATTGGGTGAAATGTTTCTTTCGTGCGAAACGGCGAATTATGAGATTCAAATTGCTGTTTTAAATTTGTAAAAACATAAAAAACGCTGTTTTCAACTAATCAAACTGATGAATTTCTTTTGTTGGAAACTGCGGATTTTTGTGAAATCACGATAAAACGCTGTTTTCAACTATTCAAACTGATAAATTCATGTATCTTTCGTGAGAAACGGCAATTTAAGAGAAATAACGATAAAATTGCTGTTTTAAACTTGCAAAAACATAGAAAAACGCTGTTTTCAACTATTCAAACAGATAAATTCATGTTTCTTTCGTGCGAAACGGCGATTTATGAGAAATGACGATAAAATTGCAGTTTTAAACTTGCAAAAAACATAGAAAAACGCTGTTTTGAACTATTCAAACTGACAAATTCATGTTTCTTTCGTGCGAAACGGCGATTTATGAGAAATGACGATAAAATTGCTGTTTTAAACTTGCAAAAACATAGAAAAACGCAGTTTTGAACTATTCAAACTGACAAATTCATGTTTCTTTCGTGCGAAACGGCGATTTATGAGAAATGACGATAAAATTGCTGTTTTAAACTTGCAAAAACATAGAAAAAACGCTGTTTCAAACTTTTCAAACTGACAAATTCATGTTTATTTCGTGCGAAACGGCGATTTATGAGAAATGACGATAAATTTGCTGATTTAAACTTGCAAAAACATAGAAAAACTCTGTTTTCAACTATTCAAACTGATAAATTCATGTTTCTTTCGTGCGAAACGGCGATTTATGAGAAATGACGATAAAATTGCTGTTTTAAACTTGCAAAAACATAGAAAAACGCTCTTTTGAACTATTCAAACTGACAAATTCATGTTTCTTTCGTGTGAAACGGCGATTTATGAGAAATGACGATAAAATTGTTGTTTTAAACTTGCAAAAACATAGAAAAACGCTGTTTTCAACTATTCAAACTGATAAATTCATGTTTCTTTCGTGCGAAACGGCGATTTATGAGAAATGACGATAAAATTACTGTTTTAAACTTGCAAAAACATAGAAAAACGCAGTTTTGAACTATTCAAACTGACAAATTCATGTTTCTTTCGTGCGAAACGGCGATTTATGAGAAATGACAATAAAATTGCTGTTTTAAACTTGCAAAAACATAGAAAAACGATGTTTTGAACTATTCAAACTGACAAATTCATGTTTCTTTCGTGCAAAACGGCGATTTATGAGAAATGACAATAAAATTGCTGTTTTAAACTTGCAAAAACATAGAAAAACGCTGTTTTCAACTATTCAAATTGATAAATTCATGTTTCTTTCGTGCGAAACGCCGATTAATGAGAAATGACGATAAAAATGCTGTTTTAAACTTGCAAAAACATAGAAAAACGCAGTTTTGAACTATTCAAACTGACAAATTCATGTTTTTTTCGTGTGAAACGGCGATTTATGAGAAATGACGATAAAATTGCTGTTTTGAACTTGCAAAAACATAGAAAAACGCTGTTTTGAACTATTCAAACTGACAAATTCATGTTTCTTTCGTGCGAAACGGCGATTTATGAGAAATGACGATAAAATTGCTGTTTTAAACTTGCAAAAACATAGAAAAACGCTGTATTCAACTATTCAAACTGATAAATTCATGTTTCTTTCGTGCAAAACGGCGATTTATGAAAAATGACGATAAAATTGCTGTTTTAAACTTGCAAAAACATAGAAAAACGCTGTTTTCAACTGTTCAAACTGATAAATTCATGTTTCTTTCGTGCGAAACGGCGATTTATGAGAAATGACGATAAAATTGCTGTTTTAAACTTGCAAAAACATAGAAAAACGCTGTATTCAACTATTCAAACTGATAAATTCATGTTTATTTCGTGCGAAACGGCGATTTATGAGAAATGACGATAAAATTACTGTTTTAAACTTGCAAAAACAAGAAAAACGCTGTTTTCAACTATGCAAACTGATAAATTCATGTTTCTTTAGTTCGAAACGGTGGATTTTTGTGAAATCACGATGAAACTGCTGTTTTAAACTAGCAAAACCAAGAAAACGCTGTTTTCAACAATCTAAACTGACGTATTTAAAATGCTGTTTTAAACTTGCAAAAACATAGAAAACTCTGTTTTGAACTATCCAAACTGACAAATTCAGTTTTGTGGTTTGGGGTTTGAGGTTTGATGTTTGGGGTTGAGGTTTGGGGTTTGAGGTTTGGGGTTGTGGTTTGGGGTTGAGGTTTGGGGTTGAGGTTTGGGGTTGAGGTTTGGGGTTGAGGTTTGGGGTTGAGGTTTGGGGTTGAGGTTTGGGGTTTGAGGTTAGGGATTTGGGGTTCGAAGTTTGAGGTTTGGGGTTCGAGGTTTGAGGTTTGGGGTTGAGGGTTGGGGTTTGAGTTTGGGGATTGGGGTTCGGGGTTTTAAGTTTGGTGTTTGTGGTGTTTGGATTGGGTGAAATGTTTCTTTCGTGCGAAACGGCGAATTATGAGATTCAAATTGCTGTTTTAAACTTGTAAAAACATAAAAAACGCTGTTTTCAACTAATCAAACTGATGAATTTCTTTTGTTGGAAACTGCGGATTTTTGTGAAATCACGATAAAACGCTGTTTTCAACTATTCAAACTGATAAATTCATGTATCTTTCGTGAGAAACGGCAATTTAAGAGAAATGACGATAAAATTGCTGTTTTAAACTTGCAAAAACATAGAAAAACGCTGTTTTCAACTATTCAAACAGATAAATTCATGTTTCTTTCGTGCGAAACGGCGATTTATGAGAAATGACGATAAAATTGCAGTTTTAAACTTGCAAAAAACATAGAAAAACGCTGTTTTGAACTATTCAAACTGACAAATTCATGTTTCTTTCGTGCGAAACGGCGATTTATGAGAAATGACGATAAAATTGCTGTTTTAAACTTGCAAAAACATAGAAAAACGCAGTTTTGAACTATTCAAACTGACAAATTCATGTTTCTTTCGTGCGAAACGGCGATTTATGAGAAATGACGATAAAATTGCTGTTTTAAACTTGCAAAAACATAGAAAAAAACGCTGTTTCAAACTTTTCAAACTGACAAATTCATGTTTATTTCGTGCGAAACGGCGATTTATGAGAAATGACGATAAATTTGCTGTTTTAAACTTGCAAAAACATAGAAAAACTCTGTTTTCAACTATTCAAACTGATAAATTCATGTTTCTTTCGTGCGAAACGGCGATTTATGAGAAATGACGATAAAATTGCTGTTTTAAACTTGCAAAAACATAGAAAAACGCTGTTTTGAACTATTCAAACTGACAAATTCATGTTTCTTTCGTGTGAAACGGCGATTTATGAGAAATGACGATAAAATTGTTGTTTTAAACTTGCAAAAACATAGAAAAACGCTGTTTTCAACTATTCAAACTGATAAATTCATGTTTCTTTCGTGCGAAACGGCGATTTATGAGAAATGACGATAAAATTACTGTTTTAAACTTGCAAAAACATAGAAAAACGCAGTTTTGAACTATTCAAACTGACAAATTCATGTTTCTTTCGTGCGAAACGGCGATTTATGAGAAATGACAATAAAATTGCTGTTTTAAACTTGCAAAAACATAGAAAAACGATGTTTTGAACTATTCAAACTGACAAATTCATGTTTCTTTCGTGCAAAACGGCGATTTATGAGAAATGACAATAAAATTGCTGTTTTAAACTTGCAAAAACATAGAAAAACGCTGTTTTGAACTATTCAAACTGACAAATTCATGTTTATTTCGTGCGAAACGGCGATTTATGAGAAATGACGATAAAATTGCTGTTTTAAACTTGCAAAAACTTAGAAAAACGCTGTTTTCAACTATTCAAACTGATAAATTCATGTTTCTTTCGTGCAAAACGGCGATTTATGAGAAATGACAATAAAATTGCTGTTTTAAACTTGCAAAAACATAGAAAAACGCTGTTTTCAACTATTCAAACTGATAAATTCATGTTTCTTTCGTGCGAAACGGCGATTTATGAGAAATGACGATAAAATTGCTGTTTTAAACTTGCAAAAACATAGAAAAACGCTGTTTTGAACTATTCAAACTGACAAATTCATGTTTCTTTCGTGTGAAACGGCGATTTATGAGAAATGGCGATAAAATTGCTGTTTTAAACTTGCAAAAACATAGAAAAACGCTGTTTTGAACTATTCAAACTGACAAATTCATGTTTCTTTCGTGTGAAACGGCGATTTATGAGAAATGACGAAAAAATTGCTGTTTTAAACTTGCAAAAACATAGAAAAACGCTGTTTTTAACTATTCAAACTGATAAATTCATGTTTCTTTCGTGTGAAACGGCGATTTATGAGAAATGACGATAAAATTGCTGTTTTAAACTTGCAAAAACATAGAAAATCGCTGTTTTTAACTATTCAAACTGATAAATTCAGGTTTCTTTCGTTCGAAACGGTAGATTTTTGTGAAATCACGATAAAACTGCTGTTTTAAACTTTCAAAAACATAGAAAAACGCTGTTTTGAACTATTCAAACTTATAAATTCTTGTTTCTTTCGTGTGAAACGGCGATTTATGAGAAATGACGATAAAATTGGTGTTTTAAACTTGCAAAAACATAGAAAAACGCTGTTTTCAACTATTCAAACTGATAAATTCATGTTTCTTTCGTGCGAAACGGCGATTTATGAGAAATGACGATAAAATTGCTGTTTTAAACTTGCAAAAACATAGAAAAACGCTGTTTTGAACTATTCAAACTGACAAATTCATGTTTCTTTCGTGCGAAACGGAGATTTATGAGAAATGACGATAAAATTGCTGTTTTAAACTTGCAAAAACATAGAACAACGCTGTTTTCAACTATTCAAACTGATAAATTCATGTTTCTTTCGTGCGAAACGGCGATTTATGAAAAATGACGATAAAATTCCTGTTTTAAACTTGCAAAAACATAGAAAAACGCTGTTTTCAACTATTCAAACTGATAAATTCAAATTTCTTACGTTCGAAACGGTGGATTTTTGTGAAATCACGATAAAATTGCTGTTTTAAACTTGTAAAAACATTGAAAAACGCTGTTTTCAACTATTCAAACTGACAAATTCATGTTTCTTCCGTGCGAAACGGCGATTTATGAGAAATGACGATAAAATTGCTGTTTTAAACTTGCAAAAACATAGAAAAACGCTGTTTTGAACTATTCAAACTGACAAATTCATGTTTCTTTCGTGTGAAACGGCGATTTATGAGAAATGACGATAAAATTGCTGTTTTAAACTTGCAAAAACATAGAAAAACACTGTTTTGAACTATTCAAACTGGCAAATTCGTGTTTCTTTCGTGCGAAACGGCGATTTATGAGAAATGACGATAAAATTGGTGTTTTAAACTTGCAAAAACATAGAAAAACGCTGTTTTCAACTATTCAAACTGATAAATTCATGTTTCTTTCGTGCGAAACGGTGATTTATGAGAAATGACGATAAAATTGCTGTTTTAAACTTGCAAAAACATAGAAAAACGCTGTTTTGAACTATTCAAACTGACAAATTCATGTTTCTTTCGTGCGAAACGGAGATTTATGAGAAATGACGATAAAATTGCTGTTTTAAACTTGCAAAAACATAGAAAAACGCTGTTTTCAACTATTCAAACTGATAAATTCATGTTTCTTTCGTGCGAAACGGCGATTTATGAAAAATGACGATAAAATTGCTGTTTTAAACTTGCAAAAACATAGAAAAACGCTGTTTTAAACTATTCAAACTTACAAATTCATGTTTCTTTCGTGCGAAACGGCGATTTATGAGAAATGACAATAAAATTGCTGTTTTTAAACTTGCAAAAACATAGAAAAACGCTGTTTTAAACTATTCAAACTGACAAATTCATGTTTCTTTCGTGCGAAACGGCAATTTATGAGAAATGACGATAAAATTGCTGTTTTAAACTTGCAAAAACTTAGAAAAACGCTGTTTTGAACTATTCAAACTGACAAATTCATGTTTCTTTCGTACGAAACGGCAATTTATGAGAAATGACGATAAAATTGCTGTTTTAAACTTGCAAAAACTTAGAAAAACGCTGTTTTGAACTATTCAAACTGACAAATTCATGTTTTTTTCGTGTGAAACGGCGATTTATGAGAAATGACGATAAAATTGCTGTTTTAAACTTGCAAAAACATAGAAAAACGCTGTTTTGAACTATTCAAACTGACAAATTCATGTTTCTTTCGTGCGAAACGGCGATTTATGAGAAATGACGATAAAATTGCTGTTTTAAACTTGCAAAAACTTAGAAAAACGCTGTTTTCAACAATTCAATCTGATAAATTCATGTTTCTTACGTTCGAAACGGTAGATTTTTGTGAAATCACGATAAAATTGCTGTTTTAAACTTGCAAAAACATAGAAAAACGCTGTTTTGAACTATTCAAACTGATAAATTCATGTTTCTTTCGTGCGAAACGGCGATTTATGAGAAATGACGATAAAATTGCTGTTTTAAACTTGCAAAAACATAGAAAAACGCTGTTTTCATCTATTCAAACTGATAAATTCATGTTTCTTACGTTCGAAACGGTGGATTTTTGTGAAATCACGATAAAATTGCTGTTTTAAACTTGCAAAAACATAGAAAAACGCTGTTTTCAACTATTCAAACTGATAAATTCATGTTTCTTTCGTGCGAAACGGCGATTTATGAGAAATGACGATAAAATTGCTGTTTTAAACTTGCAAAAACATAGAAAAACGCTGTTTTGAACTATTCAAACTGACAAATTCATGTTTCTTTCGTGCGAAACGGAGATTTATGAGAAATGACGATAAAATTTCTGATTTAAACTTGCAAAAACATATAAAAACGCTGTTTTCAACTATTCAAACTGATAAATTCATGTTTCTTTCGTGCGAAACGGCGATTTATGAAAAATGACGATAAAATTGCTGTTTTAAACTTGCAAAAACATAGAAAAACGCTGTTTTGAACTATTCAAACTGACAAATTCATGTTTCTTTCGTGCGAAACGGCAATTTATGAGAAATGACGATAAAATTGCTGTTTTAAACTTGCAAAAACTTAGAAAAACGCTGTTTTGAACTATTCAAACTGACAAATTCATGTTTCTTTCGTGCGAAACGGCGTTTTATAAGAAATGACGATAAAATTGCTGTTTTAAACTTGCAAAAACATATAAAAACGCTGTTTTGAACTATTCAAACTGACAAATTCATGTTTTTTTCGTGTGAAACGGCGATTCATGAGAAATGACGATAAAATTGCTGTTTTAAACTTGCAAAAACATAGAAAAACGCTGTTTTGAACTTTTCAAACTGACAAATTCATGTTTCTTCCATGCGAAACGGCGATTTATGAGAAATGACGATAAAATTGCTGTTTTAAACTTGCAAAAACTTAGAAAAACGCTGTTTTTATGAAACACTTTGAACACAGAATTTTTAATGAACTTTCAGAATTTTCAGATCTAATCGGTTTTTGGTATCGTTACGTTGATGATATCCTCTGTTTTTGGACTGGCTCTTTGGACGAATTAAAAGATTTTCACTTTAAACTTAATACCTTACATGCTAAAATTAAATTCACATTAGAAGTAGAAGAAAACCAAGCAATAAATTTCCTTGACCTTAATATTTCTAGATTTGAAAAAACTTTTAGTTTTAAAATTTTTAGGAAACCTACCCAAACGATAGACTCAATTAACAATGATTCTAACCATTGCATTCAACATAAACTTGCCATTTTCAACGCACATGTCCATAGAATGTTTATTTACAATTTGAATAATAATGATATTATAAACGAAACTAAAATTCTCAAGCAAATAGCGTTAGCAAATAATTTTAACCCTAATATAATCGATAAAATTATAAAAAAGAAGAAATATAAACTTCAACTTAAACAAGCTTTTAATAACTCTTTCCAAATTGACAAAAATTCTAATTTTAGAACGAGCTTATATTTCTTAGGGAACATAAGTTACAGAATTAAAGAAATCTTAAAACAATATAACATTGATATAGTTTTTAAATCAATAACTTCACTAAAAAACGAAATTTGCATAAAAGTTGATAAACCTCAACTTACAGAAAAATCTGGGGTTTACATGTTGAAATGTAATGACTGTGGGTCAAATTATGTTGGGAAAACAGGCAGGAAATTTATTACGCGGTTTAAAGAACATGCACGCTGTCTTAAATTTTACAACAAATCTTCTAGTTTTGCTGAACACCTTATTGATTTTGGACACTCTTTTGATTTTTATAAAGATTTTAATATTTTACATATTAGAGAAAACAGTAGAGTTCTTGACTTTTTAGAAAACTTAGAAATTAAAAAGTCTTTTATTAAAAATAAAAATCTGTGTTTAAATGATCAAGTTAATTTAAAATCAAGCCCACTTTTCGACCTACTACTTTTTTGATTTTTTATTTTTTGTTTTTCAATTTATTTATTTTTTAATTATTATTTTATCACATAGTCATTGACCCGTCAGTTTTTTACATCTGTCATATCATTTTATATTTTACATTTTTATATTTAAATCCTTTTTCAATAATATGGTTTTATATTCCTTTTCTGCATTTATGTCCACCTGTAGATCTTAGTGTAAGTTTTCTCTTTTTATATAAATTTGTCCTGTTTTGTTATATATTTTATTTTTTCGTTTCTTATATTTTAGTCTCACCGGTTACCTGAAGATGACCATTAAATGGTCGAAACCGGTCGTAATTTTGTAAAATAAAATAAAGAACAGTGTGTAAAAGACTTGAGTTAAAAAATTTTTCTTTTTCGTTATTTTAACTACACACTTGGGTGATTTTTCTAAAATGAATTCGGCGAGTCTGGCCTACTCCACCCTTCGGTACAGGAGACTATTGCAGAAAAGAGAAGAAACGAAACTCAACATCTGGTTCAACAGGACATGTTTAAGGAGAAACATCATTCCGAATTATATAGAACACAAATTTAGAAAACAGAAACATGCTGCAAATTTGACGAATAAACTACTCTTAAGAACAAAACAGGTCCTTATTAGGCAAGAAATTAGAAGACAGTATATAATTTTAAATGAATTAGAATTAGATTTAAAATTAACTTTCAATATCTTGTCAGACAAGATGCATTTCATTGAACTTAATGAATTTTTACAAGATTGCTATGAAATGGTTTTACATACAAGTAGAAGTAAACACATTAAACTTAAAAATAAAATTGCACGTCTACTAAAACTTAAAAAACGTCTGGACCTACAAAGACAGAATTCACAACCTTCAGTTGAAAATGTACATAATTTTCATAATGTTGTTTTAAATTTAACAAATGTACAATTTAATATTGATGAAATCAATCTACTTGAAAAAGGTCTGAAATTCAACCCTTTTCACAAACCTAATGTTAAACAATTTGAAACTTTTGTTGCTGAGTTAGATAATATTCTAAATTTTGTAAATGATAAAAATGTCTTAAACAATTTAACTTATATTTTAAATAAATATAAAAGAAACGTTGTAAGTGGGAAGGGTAGTCCAGAAGAATTACATATGATTAAAACATTAAAATCGATTAAACTTAAAATCAGAACTAACAATTTAATTATTACTAAAGCAGATAAAGGTAACTGTCTAACAATTTTATTTAAAAACGAATATATAAATAAGGTTGAAACTTTCTTAGATTGTGACACTTTTAAACAATTAAAAAATAACCCCATTAACCAATTCTTACTAAAAACAAAAAATGTAATCAAAAACAATAACGAGTTTTTAGATTTTTATCACTCTAAAAATCTCATACCTATGAATCCATCAACCCCCATACTCTATGGACTACCCAAACTACATAAAAATGGACATCCTATAAGACCGGTAGTTTCTTTCGTTAATTCTCCGACCTATTTACTTTCTAAACATATGAACTACATATTAACGAAGAACTTTAATATTAATTCGGAACATTCACTTTTGAACTCTACTGATCTTATTGATAAACTTAGACAAATTAAGGATACAGAAAAGGGAATATTGATTTCATTTGACGTTGTAAACCTTTTTACTAACGTCCCAGTTATTGAAACAAAGGATTTAATTAAGAATATTTTGAACGATTCTTTGTGGTCAGATGATATGTGTGTTAGTTTTTTCTCTTTACTTAATATATGCCTTGAACAAAACTTTTTTTATGTTTAACAAGAAAATTTATAAACAAGTAGACGGTTTAGCTATGGGTTCACCTCTGTCAGGAACTATGGCAGAGATATTTATGAAACACTTTGAACACAGAATTTTTAATGAACTTTCAGAATTTTCAGATCTAATCGGTTTTTGGTATCGTTACGTTGATGATATCCTCTGTTTTTGGACTGGCTCTTTGGACGAATTAAAAGATTTTCACTTTAAACTTAATACCTTACATGCTAAAATTAAATTCACATTAGAAGTAGAAGAAAACCAAGCAATAAATTTCCTTGACCTTAATATTTCTAGATTTGAAAAAACTTTTAGTTTTAAAATTTTTAGGAAACCTACCCAAACGATAGACTCAATTAACAATGATTCTAACCATTGCATTCAACATAAACTTGCCATTTTCAACGCACATGTCCATAGAATGTTTATTTACAATTTGAATAATAATGATATTATAAACGAAACTAAAATTCTCAAGCAAATAGCGTTAGCAAATAATTTTAACCCTAATATAATCGATAAAATTATAAAAAAGAAGAAATATAAACTTCAACTTAAACAAGCTTTTAATAACTCTTTCCAAATTGACAAAAATTCTAATTTTAGAACGAGCTTATATTTCTTAGGGAACATAAGTTACAGAATTAAAGAAATCTTAAAACAATATAACATTGATATAGTTTTTAAATCAATAACTTCACTAAAAAACGAAATTTGCATAAAAGTTGATAAACCTCAACTTACAGAAAAATCTGGGGTTTACATGTTGAAATGTAATGACTGTGGGTCAAATTATGTTGGGAAAACAGGCAGGAAATTTATTACGCGGTTTAAAGAACATGCACGCTGTCTTAAATTTTACAACAAATCTTCTAGTTTTGCTGAACACCTTATTGATTTTGGACACTCTTTTGATTTTTATAAAGATTTTAATATTTTACATATTAGAGAAAACAGTAGAGTTCTTGACTTTTTAGAAAATTTAGAAATTAAAAAGTCTTTTATTAAAAATAAAAATCTGTGTTTAAATGATCAAGTTAATTTAAAATCAAGCCCACTTTTCGACCTACTACTTTTTTGATTTTTTATTTTTTGTTTTTCAATTTATTTATTTTTTAATTATTATTTTATCACATAGTCATTGACCCGTCAGTTTTTTACATCTGTCATATCATTTTATATTTTACATTTTTATATTTAAATACTTTTTCAATAATATGGTTTTATATTCCTTTTCTGCATTTATGTCCACCTGTAGATCTTAGTGTAAGTTTTCTCTTTTTATATAAATTTGTCCTGTTTTGTTATATATTTTATTTTTTCGTTTCTTATATTTTAGTCTCACCGGTTACCTGAAGATGACCATTAAATGGTCGAAACCGGTCGTAATTTTGTAAAATAAAATAAAGAACAGTGTGTAAAAGACTTGAGTTAATTTCGTTATTTTAACTACACACTTGGGTGATTTTTCTAAAATAAAAAAAAAAAAAAAAAAAAACATAGAAAAACGCTGTTTTGAACTATTTAAACTGACAAATTCATGTTTCTTTCGTGCGAAACGGCGATTTATGAGAAATGACGATAAAATTGCTGTTTTATACTTCAAAAACATTGAAAAACGCTGTTTTCAACTATTCAAACTGATAAATTCATGTTTCTTTCGTGCGAAACGGCGATTTATGAGAAATGACGATAAAATTGCTGTTTTAAACTTGTAAAAACATAGAAAAACGCTGTTTTGAACTATTCAAACTGACAAATTCATGTTTTTTTCGTGTGAAACGGCGATTTATGAGAAATGACGATAAAATTGCTGTTTTAAACTTGCAAAAACATAGAAAAACGCTGTTTTGAACTATTCAAACTGACAAATTCATGTTTCTTTCGTGCGAAACGGCGATTTATGAGAAATGACGATAAAATTGCTGTTTTAAACTTGCAAAAACATAGAAAAACGCTGTTTTGAACTATTCAAACTAACAAATTCATGTTTCTTTCGTGCGAAACGGCGATTTAAGAGAAATGACGATAAAATTGCTGTTTTAAACTTGCAAAAACATAGAAAAACGCTGTTTTGAATTATTCAAACTGACAAATTCATGTTTCTTTCGTGCGAAACGGCGATTTATGAGAAATGACGATGAATTGCTGTTTTAAACTTGCAAAAACATGGAATAACGCTGTTTTCAACTATTCATACTAATAAATTCATGTTTCTTACGTTCGAAACGGTGGATTTTTGTTAAATCACGTTATAATTGCTGTTTTAAACTTGCAAAAACATTGAAAAACGCTGTTTTTAACTTTTCAAACTGACAAATTCATGTTTCTTCCGTGCGAAACGGCGATTTATGAGAAATGACGATAAAATTGCTGTTTTAAACTTGCAAAAACATAGAAAAACGCTGTTTTCATCTATTCAAACTGATAAATTCATGTTTCTTACGTTCGAAACGGTGGATTTTTGTGAAATCACGATAAAATTGCTGTTTTAAACTTGCAAAAACATTGAAAAACGCTGTTTTCAACTATTCAAACTGACAAATTTATGTTTCTTCCGTGCGAAACGGCGATTTATGAGAAATGACGATAAAATTGCTGTTTTAAACTTGCAAAAACACAGAAAAACGCTGTTTTGAACTATTCAAACTGACAAATTCATGTTTCTTTTGTGCGAAACGGCGATTTATGAGAAATGACGATAAAATTGCTGTTTTAAACTTGCAAAAACATAGAAAAACGCTTTTTTGAACTATTCAAACTGACAAATTCATGTTTCTTTCGTGCGAAACGGCGATTTATAAGAAATGACGATAAAATTGCTGTTTTAAACTTGCAAAAACATAGAATAACGCTGTTTTCAACTATTCAAACTAATAAATTCATGTTTCTTACGTTCGAAACGGTGGATTTTTGTGAAATCACGATATAATTGCTGTTTTAAACTTGCAAAAACTTAGAAAAACGCTGTTTTGAACTATTCAAACTGATAAATTCAGGTTTCTTCGTGCAAAACGGCGATTTCTGAGAAATGACGATAAAATTGCTATTTTAAACTTGCAAAAACATAGAAAAACGCTGTTTTGAACTATTTAAACTGACAAATTCATGTTTCTTTCGTGCGAAACGGCGATTTATGACAAATGACGATAAAATTGCTGTTTTATACTTCAAAAACATTGAAAAACGCTGTTTTCAACAATTCAAACTGATAAATTCATGTTTCTTTCGTGCGAAACGGCGATTTATGAGAAATGACGATAAAATTGCTGTTTTAAACTTGCAAAAACATAGAAAAACGCTGTTTTGAACTATTCAAACTGACAAATTCATGTTTCTTTCGTGTGAAACGGCGATTTATGAGAAATGACGATAAAATTGCTGTTTTAAACTTGCAAAAACATAGATAAACTCTGTTTTGAACTATTCAAACTGACAAATTAATGTTTCTTTCGTGCGAAACGGCGATTTATGAGAAATGACGATAAAATTGCTGTTTTAAACTTGAAAAACCTAGAAAAACGCTGTTTTGAACTATTCAAACTGACAAATTCATGTTTCTTTCGTGCGAAACGGCGTTTTATGAGAAATGACGATAAAATTGCTGTTTTAAACTTGCAAAAACATAGAAAAACGCTGTTCTGAACTATTCAAACTGACAAATTCATGTTTCTTTCGTGCGAAACGGCGATTTATGAGAAATGACGATAAACTTGCTGTTTTAAACTTGCAAAAACATAGAAAAACGCTGTTTTGAACTATTCAAACTGACAAATTCATGTTTTTTTCGTGTGAAACGGCGATTTATGAGAAATGACGATAACATTGCTGTTTTAAACTTGCAAAAACATAGAAAAACGCTGTTTTGAACTATTCAAACTGACAAATTCATGTTTCTTTCGTGCGAAACGGCGATTTATGAGAAATGACGATAATATTGCTGTTTTAAACTTGCAAAAACATAGAAAAACGCTGTTTTGAACTGTTCAAACTGACAAATTCATGTTTCTTTCGTGCGAAACGGCGATTTATGAGAAATGACGATAAAATTGCTGTTTTAAACTTGCAAAAACATAGAAAAACGCTGTTTTGAATTATTCAACCTGCAAATTCATGTTTCTTTCGTGCGAAACGGCGATTTATGAGAAATGACGATAAAATTGCTGTTTTAAACTTGCAAAAACATAGAAAAAACGCTGTTTCAAACTATTCAAACTGACAAATTCATGTTTATTTCGTGCGAAACGGCGATTTATGAGAAATGACGATAAATTTGCTGTTTTAAACTTGCAAAAACATAGAAAAACGCTGTTTTCAACTATTCAAACTGATAAATTCATGTTTCTTTCGTGCGAAACGGCGATTTATGAGAAATGACGATAAAATTGCTGTTTTAAACTTGCAAAAACATAGAAAAACGCTGTTTTGAACTATTCAAACTGACAAATTCATGTTTCTTTCGTGTAAAACGGCGATTTATGAGAAATGACGTTAAAATTGCTGTTTTAAACTTGCAAAAACATAGAAAAACGCTGTTTTGAACTATTCAAACTGACAAATTCATGTTTCTTTCGTGCGAAACGGCGATTTATGAGAAATGACGATAAAATTGCTGTTTTAAACTTGCAAAAACATAGAAAAACGCTGTTTTGAACTATTCAAACTGAAAAATTCATGTTTCTTGCGTGCGAAACGGCGATTTATGAGAAATGACGATAAAATTGCTGTTTTAAACTTGCAAAAACATAGAAAAACGCTGTTTTTAACTATTCAAACTGACAAATTCATGTTTCTTTCATGCGAAACGGCGATTTATGAGAAATGACGATGAAATTGCTGTTTTAAACTTGCAAAAACATAGAAAAACGCTGTTTTAAACTATTCAAACTGATAAATTCATGTTTCTTTCGTGCGAAACGGCGATTTATGAGAAATGACGATAAAATTGCTGTTTTAAACTTGCAAAAACATAGAAAAACGCTGTTTTGAACTATTCAAACTGACAAATTCATGTTTCTTTCGTGCGAAACGGCGATTTATGAGAAATGACGATAAAATTGCTGTTTTAAACTTGCAAAAACATAGGAAAACGCTGTTTTGAACTATTCAAACTGACAAATTCATGTTTCTTTCGTGTGAAACGGCGATTTATGAGAAATGACGATAAAATTGCTGTTTTAAACTTGCAAAAACATAGAAAAACGCTGTTTTGAACTATTCAAACTGACAAATTCATGTTTCTTTCGTGCGAAACGGCGATTTATGAGAAATGACAATAAAATTGCTGTTTTAAACTTGCAAAAACATAGAAAAACGCTGTTTTGAACTATTCAAACTGACAAATTCATGTTTCTTTCGTGCGAAACGGCGATTTATGAGAAATGACGATAAAATTGCTGTTTTAAACTTGCAAAAACATAGAAAAACGCTGTTTTGAACTATTCAAACTGAAAAATTCATGTTTCTTCCGTGCGAAACGGCGATTTATGAGAAATGACGATAAAATTGCTGTTTTAAACTTGCAAAAACATAGAAAAACGCTGTTTTGAACTATACAAACTGACAAATTCATGTTTCTTTCATGCGAAACGGCGATTTATGAGAAATGACGATGAAATTGCTGTTTTAAACTTGCAAAAACATAGAAAAACGCTGTTTTAAACTATTCAAACTGATAAATTCATGTTTCTTTCGTGCGAAACGGCGATTTATGAGAAATGACGATAAAATTGCTGTTTTAAACTTGCAAAAACATAGAAAAACGCTGTTTTGAACTATTCAAACTGACAAATTCATGTTTTTTTCGTGTGAAACGGCGATTTATGAGAAATGACGATAAAATTGCTGTTTTAAACTTGCAAAAACATAGAAAAACGCTGTTTTGAACTATTCAAACTGACAAATTCATGTTTCTTTCGTGCGAAACGGCGATTTATGAGAAATGACGATAAAATTGCTGTTTTAAACTTGCAAAAACATAGAAAACGCTGTTTTCAACTATTTAAACTGACAAATTCATGTTTGTTTGGTGCGAAACGGCGATTTATGAGAAATGACGATAAAATTACTGTTTTAAACTTGCAAAAACATAGAAAAACGCTGTTTTGAACTATTTAAACTGACAAATTCATGTTTCTTTCGTGCGAAACGTCGATTTATGAGAAATGACGATAAAATTGCTGTTTTAAACTTGCAAAAACTTAGAAAAAAGCTGTTTTCAACAATTTAAACTGATAAATTCATGTTTCTTTCATGCGAAACTGCGATTTAAGAGAAATGACGATAAAATTGCTGTTTTAAACTTGCAAAAACATAGAAAAACGCTGTTTTGAACTATTCAAACTGACAAATTCATGTTTTTTTCGTGTGAAACGGCGATTTATGAGAAATGACGATAAAATTGCTGTTTTAAACTTGCAAAAACATAGAAAAACGCTGTTTTGAACTATTCAAACTGACAAATTCATGTTTCTTTCGTGCGAAACGGCGATTTATGAGAAATGACGATAAAATTGCTGTTTTAAACTTGCAAAAACATAGAAAAACGCTGTTTTGAACTATTCAAACTGACAAATTCATGTTTCTTTCGTGCGAAACGGCGATTTATGAGAAATGACAATAAAATTGCTGTTTTAAACTTGCAAAAACATAGAAAAACGCTGTTTTGAACTATTCAAACTGACAAATTCATGTTTCTTTCGTGCGAAACGGCGATTTATGAGAAATGACGATAAAATTGCTGTTTTAAACTTGCAAAAACTTAGAAAAACGCTGTTTTCAACTATTCAAACTGATAAATTCATGTTTCTTTCGTGCGAAACGTTGATTTATGAGAAATGACGATCAAATTGCTGTTTTAAACTTGCAAAAACATAGAAAAACGCTGTTTTGAACTATTCAAACTGACAAATTCATGTTTTTTTCGTGTGAAACGGCGATTTATGAGAAATGACGATAAAATTGCTGTTTTAAACTTGCAAAAACATAGAAAAACGCTGTTTTGAACTATTCAAACTGACAAATTCATGTTTCTTTCTTGCAAAACGGCGATTTATGAGAAATGACGATAAAATAGCTGTTTTAAACTTGAGAAAACATAGAAAAACGCTGTTTTCAACTATTCAAACTGATAAATTCATGTTTCTTTCGTGCGAAACGGCGATTTATGAGAAATGACGATAAAATTGCTGTTTTAAACTTGCAAAAACATAGAAAAACGCTGTTTTGAACTATTCAAACTGACAAATTCATGTTTTTTTCGTGTGAAACGGCGATTTATGAGAAATGACGATCAAATTGCTGTTTTAAACTTGCAAAAACAATGAAAAACGCTGTTTTCAACTATTCAAACTGATAAATTCATGTTTCTTTCGTGCGAAACGTTGATTTATGAGAAATGACGATCAAATTGCTGTTTTAAACTTGCAAAAACATAGAAAAACGCTGTTTTGAACTATTCAAACTGACAAATTCATGTTTTTTTCGTGTGAAACGGCGATTTATGAGAAATGACGATCAAATTGCTGTTTTAAACTTGCAAAAACAATGAAAAACGCTGTTTTGAACTATTCAAACTGACAAATTCATGTTTCTTTCGTGTGAAACGGCGATTTATGAGAAATGACGATAAAATTGCTGTTTTAAACTTGCAAAAACATAGAAAAACGCTGTTTTGAACTATTCAAACTGACAAATTCATGTTTCTTTCTTGCGAAACGGCGATTTATGAGAAATGACAATAAAATTGCTGTTTTAAACTTGCAAAGACATAGAAAAACGCTGTTTTGAACTATTCAAACTGACAAATTCATGTTTCTTTCGTGCGAAACGGCGATTTATGAGAAATGACGATAAAATAGCTGTTTTAAACTTGACAAAACATAGAAAAACGCTGTTTTCAACTATTCAAACTGATAAATTCATGTTTCTTTCGTGCGAAACTACGATTTATGAGAAATGACGATAAAATTGCTGTTTTAAACTTGCAAAAACATAGAAAAACGCTGTTTTGAACTATTCAAACTGACAAATTCATGTTTTTTTTTCGTGTGAAACGGCGATTTATGAGAAATGACGATAAAATTGATGTTTTAAACTTGCAAAAACATAGAAAAACGCTGTTTTGAACTATTCAAACTGACAAATTCATGTTTCTTTTGTGTGAAACGGCGATTTATGAGAAATGACGATAAAATTGCTGTTTTAAACTTGCAAAAACATAGAAAAACGCTGTTTTGAACTATTCAAACTGACAAATTCATGTTTCTTTCGTGCAAAACGGCGATTTATGAGAAATGACGATAAAATTGCTGTTTTAAACTTGCAAAAACATAGAAAAACGCTGTTTTGAACTATTCAAACTGACAAATTCATGTTTCTTTCGTGTGAAACGGCGATTTATGAGAAATGACGATAAAATTGCTGTTTCAAACTTGCAAAAACATAGAAAAACGCTGTTTTGAACTATTCAAACTGACAAATTCATGATTCTTTCGTGCGAAACGGCGATTTATGAGAAATGACGATAAAATTGCTGTTTTAAACTTGCAAAAACAATGAAAAACGCTGTTTTGAACTATTCAAACTGACAAATTCATGTTTCTTTCGTGTGAAACGGCGATTTATGAGAAATGACGATAAAATTGCTGTTTTAAACTTGCAAAAACATAGAAAAACGCTGTTTTGAACTATTCAAACTGACAAATTCATGTTTCTTTCGTGCGAAACGGCGATTTATGAGAAATGACAATAAAATTAATGTTTTAAACTTGCAAAAACATAGAAAAACGCTGTTTTGAACTATTCAAACTGACAAATTCATGTTTCTTTCGTGCGAAACGGCGATTTATGAGAAATGACGATAAAATTGCTGTTTTAAACTTGCAAAAACTTAGAAAAACGCTGTTTTCAACTATTCAAACTGATAAATTCATGTTTCTTTCGTGCGAAACGGCGATTTATGAGAAATGACGATAAAATTGCTGTTTTAAACTTGCAAAAACATAGAAAAACGCTGTTTTGAACTATTCAAACTGACAAATTCATGTTTCTTTCGTGCGAAACGGCGATTTATGACAAATGACAATAAAATTGCTGTTTTAAACTTGCAAAAACATAGAAAAACGCTGTTTTGAACTATTCAAACTGACAAATTCATGTTTCTTTCGTGCGAAACGGCGATTTATGAGAAATGACGATAAAATAGCTGTTTTAAACTTGACAAAACATAGAAAAACGCTGTTTTCAACTATTCAAACTGATAAATTCATGTTTCTTTCGTGCGAAACGGCGATTTATGAGAAATGACGATAAAATTGCTGTTTTAAACTTGGAAAAACATAGAAAAACGCTGTTCTGAACTATTCAAACTAACAAATTCATGTTTCTTTCTTGCGAAACGGCGATTTATGAGAAATGACGATAAAATAGCTGTTTTAAACTTGACAAAACATAGAAAAACGCTGTTTTCAACTATTCAAACTGATAAATTCATGTTTCCTTCGTGCGAAACGGCGATTTATGAGAAATGACGATAAAATTGCTGTTTTAAACTTGCAAAAACATAGAAAAACGCTGTTTTGAACTATTCAAACTGACAAATTCATGTTTTTTTTTCGTGTGAAACGGCGATTTATGAGAAATGACGATAAAATTGATGTTTTAAACTTGCAAAAACATAGAAAAACGCTGTTTTGAACTATTCAAACTAACAAATTCATGTTTCTTTCGTGTGAAACGGCGATTTATGAGAAATGACGATAAAATTGCTGTTTTAAACTTGCAAAAACATAGAAAAACGCTGTTTTGAACTATGCAAACTGACAAATTCATGTTTCTTTCGTGCGAAACGGCGATTTATGAGAAATGACGATAAAATTGCTGTTTTAAACTTGCAAAAACTTAGAAAAACCCTGTTTTCAACTATTCAAACTGACAAATTCATGTTTCTTTCGTGCGAAACGGCGATTTATGAGAAATGACGATAAAATTGCTGTTTTAAACTTGCAAAAACATAGAAAAACGCTGTTTTGAACTATTCAAACTGATAAATTCATGTTTCTTTCGTGCGAAACGGCGATTTATGAGAAATGACGATAAAATTGCTGTTTTAAACTTGCAAAAACATAGAAAAACGCTGTTTTGAACTATTCAATTGACAAATTCATGTTTTTTTCGTGTGAAACGGCGATTTATGAGAAATGACGATAAAATTGCTGTTTTAAACTTGCAAAAACATAGAAAAACGCTGTTTTGAACTATTCAAACTGACAAATTCATGTTTCTTTCGTGCGAAACGGCGATTTATGAGAAATGACGATAAAATTGCTGTTTTAAACTTGCAAAAACATAGAAAAACGCTGTTTTCAACTATTCAAACTGATAAATTCATGTTTCTTGCGTGCGAAACGGCGATTTATGAGAAATGACGATAAAATTGCTGTTTTAAACTTGCAAAAACATAGAAAAACGCTGTTTTCAACTATTCAAACTGATAAATTCATGTTTCTTTCGTGCGAAACGGCGATTTATGAGAAATGACGATAAAATTACTGTTTTAAACTTGCAAAAACATAGAAAAACGCTGTTTTGAACTATTCAAACTGACAAATTCATGTTTCTTTCGTGCGAAACGGCAATTTATGAGAAATGACGATAAAATTGCTGTTTTAAACTTGCAAAAACATAGAAAAAACGCTGTTTTGAACTATTCAAACTGATAAATTCAAGTTTCTTACGTTCGAAACGGTGGATTTTTGTGAAATCACGATAAAATTATTGTTTTAAACTTGCAAAAACATTGAAAAACGCTGTTTTCAACTATTCAAACTGACAAATTCATGTTTCTTTCGTGCGAAACGGCAATTTATGAGAAATGACGATAAAATTGCTGTTTTAAACTTGCAAAAACATAGAAAAACGCTGTTTTCAACTATTCAAACTGATAAATTCATGTTTCATTTGTGCGAAACGGCGATTTATGAGAAATGACGATAAAATTGCTGTTTTAAACTTGCAAAAACATAGAAAAACGCTGTTTTGAACTATTCAAACTGACAAATTCATGTTTTTTTCGTGTGAAAGGGCGATTTATGAGAAATGACGATAAAATTGCTGTTTTAAACTTGCAAAAACATAGAAAAACGCTGTTTTGAACTATTCAAACTGACAAATTCATGTTTCTTTCGTGCGAAACGGCGATTTATGAGAAATGACGATAAAATTGCTGTTTTAAACTTGCAAAAACTTAGAAAAACGCTGTTTTCAACTATTTAAACTTATAAATTCATGTTTCTTACGTTCGAAACGGTGGATTTTTGTGAAATCACGATAAAATTGCTGTTTTAAACTTGCAAAAACATTGAAAAACGCTGTTTTCAACTATTCAAGTTGACAAATTCATGTTTCTTCCGTGCGAAACGGCGATTTATGAGAAATGACGATAAAATTGCTGTTTTAAACTTGCAAAAACATAGAAAAACGCTGTTTTCAACTATTCAAACTGATAAATTCATGTTTCTTGCGTGCGAAACGGCGATTTATGAGAAATGACGATAAAATTGCTGTTTTAAACTTGCAAAAACATAGAAAAACGCTGTTTTCAACTATTCAAACTGATAAATTCATGTTTCTTTCGTGCGAAACGGCGATTTATGAGAAATGACGATAAAATTGCTGTTTTAAACTTGCAAAAACATAGAAAAACGCTGTTTTGAACTATTCAAACTGACAAATTCATGTTTTTTTCGTGTGAAAGGGCGATTTATGAGAAATGACGATAAAATTGCTGTTTTAAACTTGCAAAAACATAGAAAAACGCTGTTTTGAACTATTCAAACTGACAAATTCATGTTTCTTTCGTGCGAAACGGCGATTTATGAGAAATGACGATAAAATTGTTGTTTTAAACTTGCAAAACCATAGAAAAACGCTGTTTTGAACTATTCAAACTGACAAATTCATGTTTCTTTCGTGCAAAACGGCGATTTATGAGAAATGACGATAATATTGCTGTTTTAAACTTGCAAAAACATAGAAAAACGCTGTTTTCAACTATTCAAACTGATAAATTCATGTTTCTTGCGTGCGAAACGGCGATTTATGAGAAATGACGATAAAATTGCTGTTTTAAACTTGCAAAAACATAGAAAAACGCTGTTTTCAACTATTCAAACTGATAAATTCATGTTTCTTTCGTGCGCAACGGCGATTTATGAGAAATGACGATAAAATTACTGTTTTAAACTTGCAAAAACATAGAAAAACGCTGTTTTGAACTATTCAAACTGACAAATTCATGTTTCTTTCGTGCGAAACGGCAATTTATGAGAAATGACGATAAAATTGCTGTTTTAAACTTGCAAAAACATAGAAAAACGCTGTTTTGAACTATTCAAACTGATAAATTCAAGTTTCTTACGTTCGAAACGGTGGATTTTTGTGAAATCACGATAAAATTATTGTTTTAAACTTGCAAAAACATTGAAAAACGCTGTTTTCAACTATTCAAACTGACAAATTCATGTTTCTTTCGTGCGAAACGGCAATTTATGAGAAATGACGATAAAATTGCTGTTTTAAACTTGCAAAAACATAGAAAAACGCTGTTTTCAACTATTCAAACTGATAAATTCATGTTTCATTTGTGCGAAACGGCGATTTATGAGAAATGACGATAAAATTGCTGTTTTAAACTTGCAAAAACATAGAAAAACGCTGTTTTGAACTATTCAAACTGACAAATTCATGTTTTTTTCGTGTGAAAGGGCGATTTATGAGAAATGACGATAAAATTGCTGTTTTAAACTTGCAAAAACATAGAAAAACGCTGCTTTGAACTATTCAAACTGACAAATTCATGTTTCTTTCGTGCGAAACGGCGATTTATGAGAAATGACGATAAAATTGCTGTTTTAAACTTGCAAAAACTTAGAAAAACGCTGTTTTCAACTATTTAAACTTATAAATTCATGTTTCTTACGTTCGAAACGGTGGATTTTTGTGAAATCACGATAAAATTGCTGTTTTAAACTTGCAAAAACATTGAAAAACGCTGTTTTCAACTATTCAAGTTGACAAATTCATGTTTCTTCCGTGCGAAACGGCGATTTATGAGAAATGACGATAAAATTGCTGTTTTAAACTTGCAAAAACTTAGAAAAACGCTGTTTTCAACTATTCAAACTGATAAATTCATGTTTCTTTCGTGCGAAACGTTGATTTATGAGAAATGACGATCAAATTGCTGTTTTAAACTTGCAAAAACATAGAAAAACGCTGTTTTGAACTATTCAAACTGACAAATTCATGTTTTTTTCGTGTGAAACGGCGATTTATGAGAAATGACGATAAAATTGCTGTTTTAAACTTGCAAAAACATAGAAAAACGCTGTTTTGAACTATTCAAACTGACAAATTCATGTTTCTTTCTTGCAAAACGGCGATTTATGAGAAATGACGATAAAATAGCTGTTTTAAACTTGAGAAAACATAGAAAAACGCTGTTTTCAACTATTCAAACTGATAAATTCATGTTTCTTTCGTGCGAAACGGCGATTTATGAGAAATGACGATAAAATTGCTGTTTTAAACTTGCAAAAACATAGAAAAACGCTGTTTTGAACTATTCAAACTGACAAATTCATGTTTTTTTCGTGTGAAACGGCGATTTATGAGAAATGACGATCAAATTGCTGTTTTAAACTTGCAAAAACAATGAAAAACGCTGTTTTCAACTATTCAAACTGATAAATTCATGTTTCTTTCGTGCGAAACGTTGATTTATGAGAAATGACGATCAAATTGCTGTTTTAAACTTGCAAAAACATAGAAAAACGCTGTTTTGAACTATTCAAACTGACAAATTCATGTTTTTTTCGTGTGAAACGGCGATTTATGAGAAATGACGATCAAATTGCTGTTTTAAACTTGCAAAAACAATGAAAAACGCTGTTTTGAACTATTCAAACTGACAAATTCATGTTTCTTTCGTGTGAAACGGCGATTTATGAGAAATGACGATAAAATTGCTGTTTTAAACTTGCAAAAACATAGAAAAACGCTGTTTTGAACTATTCAAACTGACAAATTCATGTTTCTTTCTTGCGAAACGGCGATTTATGAGAAATGACAATAAAATTGCTGTTTTAAACTTGCAAAGACATAGAAAAACGCTGTTTTGAACTATTCAAACTGACAAATTCATGTTTCTTTCGTGCGAAACGGCGATTTATGAGAAATGACGATAAAATAGCTGTTTTAAACTTGACAAAACATAGAAAAACGCTGTTTTCAACTATTCAAACTGATAAATTCATGTTTCTTTCGTGCGAAACTACGATTTATGAGAAATGACGATAAAATTGCTGTTTTAAACTTGCAAAAACATAGAAAAACGCTGTTTTGAACTATTCAAACTGACAAATTCATGTTTTTTTTTCGTGTGAAACGGCGATTTATGAGAAATGACGATAAAATTGATGTTTTAAACTTGCAAAAACATAGAAAAACGCTGTTTTGAACTATTCAAACTGACAAATTCATGTTTCTTTTGTGTGAAACGGCGATTTATGAGAAATGACGATAAAATTGCTGTTTTAAACTTGCAAAAACATAGAAAAACGCTGTTTTGAACTATTCAAACTGACAAATTCATGTTTCTTTCGTGCAAAACGGCGATTTATGAGAAATGACGATAAAATTGCTGTTTTAAACTTGCAAAAACATAGAAAAACGCTGTTTTGAACTATTCAAACTGACAAATTCATGTTTCTTTCGTGTGAAACGGCGATTTATGAGAAATGACGATAAAATTGCTGTTTCAAACTTGCAAAAACATAGAAAAACGCTGTTTTGAACTATTCAAACTGACAAATTCATGATTCTTTCGTGCGAAACGGCGATTTATGAGAAATGACGATAAAATTGCTGTTTTAAACTTGCAAAAACAATGAAAAACGCTGTTTTGAACTATTCAAACTGACAAATTCATGTTTCTTTCGTGTGAAACGGCGATTTATGAGAAATGACGATAAAATTGCTGTTTTAAACTTGCAAAAACATAGAAAAACGCTGTTTTGAACTATTCAAACTGACAAATTCATGTTTCTTTCGTGCGAAACGGCGATTTATGAGAAATGACAATAAAATTAATGTTTTAAACTTGCAAAAACATAGAAAAACGCTGTTTTGAACTATTCAAACTGACAAATTCATGTTTCTTTCGTGCGAAACGGCGATTTATGAGAAATGACGATAAAATTGCTGTTTTAAACTTGCAAAAACTTAGAAAAACGCTGTTTTCAACTATTCAAACTGATAAATTCATGTTTCTTTCGTGCGAAACGGCGATTTATGAGAAATGACGATAAAATTGCTGTTTTAAACTTGCAAAAACATAGAAAAACGCTGTTTTGAACTATTCAAACTGACAAATTCATGTTTCTTTCGTGCGAAACGGCGATTTATGACAAATGACAATAAAATTGCTGTTTTAAACTTGCAAAAACATAGAAAAACGCTGTTTTGAACTATTCAAACTGACAAATTCATGTTTCTTTCGTGCGAAACGGCGATTTATGAGAAATGACGATAAAATAGCTGTTTTAAACTTGACAAAACATAGAAAAACGCTGTTTTCAACTATTCAAACTGATAAATTCATGTTTCTTTCGTGCGAAACGGCGATTTATGAGAAATGACGATAAAATTGCTGTTTTAAACTTGAAAAAACATAGAAAAACGCTGTTCTGAACTATTCAAACTAACAAATTCATGTTTCTTTCTTGCGAAACGGCGATTTATGAGAAATGACGATAAAATAGCTGTTTTAAACTTGACAAAACATAAAAAAACGCTGTTTTCAACTATTCAAACTGATAAATTCATGTTTCCTTCGTGCGAAACGGCGATTTATGAGAAATGACGATAAAATTGCTGTTTTAAACTTGCAAAAACATAGAAAAACGCTGTTTTGAACTATTCAAACTGACAAATTCATGTTTTTTTTTCGTGTGAAACGGCGATTTATGAGAAATGACGATAAAATTGATGTTTTAAACTTGCAAAAACATAGAAAAACGCTGTTTTGAACTATTCAAACTAACAAATTCATGTTTCTTTCGTGTGAAACGGCGATTTATGAGAAATGACGATAAAATTGCTGTTTTAAACTTGCAAAAACATAGAAAAACGCTGTTTTGAACTATGCAAACTGACAAATTCATGTTTCTTTCGTGCGAAACGGCGATTTATGAGAAATGACGATAAAATTGCTGTTTTAAACTTGCAAAAACTTAGAAAAACCCTGTTTTCAACTATTCAAACTGACAAATTCATGTTTCTTTCGTGCGAAACGGCGATTTATGAGAAATGACGATAAAATTGCTGTTTTAAACTTGCAAAAACATAGAAAAACGCTGTTTTGAACTATTCAAACTGATAAATTCATGTTTCTTTCGTGCGAAACGGCGATTTATGAGAAATGACGATAAAATTGCTGTTTTAAACTTGCAAAAACATAGAAAAACGCTGTTTTGAACTATTCAATTGACAAATTCATGTTTTTTTCGTGTGAAACGGCGATTTATGAGAAATGACGATAAAATTGCTGTTTTAAACTTGCAAAAACATAGAAAAACGCTGTTTTGAACTATTCAAACTGACAAATTCATGTTTCTTTCGTGCGAAACGGCGATTTATGAGAAATGACGATAAAATTGCTGTTTTAAACTTGCAAAAACATAGAAAAACGCTGTTTTCAACTATTCAAACTGATAAATTCATGTTTCTTGCGTGCGAAACGGCGATTTATGAGAAATGACGATAAAATTGCTGTTTTAAACTTGCAAAAACATAGAAAAACGCTGTTTTCAACTATTCAAACTGATAAATTCATGTTTCTTTCGTGCGAAACGGCGATTTATGAGAAATGACGATAAAATTACTGTTTTAAACTTGCAAAAACATAGAAAAACGCTGTTTTGAACTATTCAAACTGACAAATTCATGTTTCTTTCGTGCGAAACGGCAATTTATGAGAAATGACGATAAAATTGCTGTTTTAAACTTGCAAAAACATAGAAAAACGCTGTTTTGAACTATTCAAACTGATAAATTCAAGTTTCTTACGTTCGAAACGGTGGATTTTTGTGAAATCACGATAAAATTATTGTTTTAAACTTGCAAAAACATTGAAAAACGCTGTTTTCAACTATTCAAACTGACAAATTCATGTTTCTTTCGTGCGAAACGGCAATTTATGAGAAATGACGATAAAATTGCTGTTTTAAACTTGCAAAAACATAGAAAAACGCTGTTTTCAACTATTCAAACTGATAAATTCATGTTTCATTTGTGCGAAACGGCGATTTATGAGAAATGACGATAAAATTGCTGTTTTAAACTTGCAAAAACATAGAAAAACGCTGTTTTGAACTATTCAAACTGACAAATTCATGTTTTTTTCGTGTGAAAGGGCGATTTATGAGAAATGACGATAAAATTGCTGTTTTAAACTTGCAAAAACATAGAAAAACGCTGTTTTGAACTATTCAAACTGACAAATTCATGTTTCTTTCGTGCGAAACGGCGATTTATGAGAAATGACGATAAAATTGCTGTTTTAAACTTGCAAAAACTTAGAAAAACGCTGTTTTCAACTATTTAAACTTATAAATTCATGTTTCTTACGTTCGAAACGGTGGATTTTTGTGAAATCACGATAAAATTGCTGTTTTAAACTTGCAAAAACATTGAAAAACGCTGTTTTCAACTATTCAAGTTGACAAATTCATGTTTCTTCCGTGCGAAACGGCGATTTATGAGAAATGACGATAAAATTGCTGTTTTAAACTTGCAAAAACATAGAAAAACGCTGTTTTCAACTATTCAAACTGATAAATTCATGTTTCTTGCGTGCGAAACGGCGATTTATGAGAAATGACGATAAAATTGCTGTTTTAAACTTGCAAAAACATAGAAAAACGCTGTTTTCAACTATTCAAACTGATAAATTCATGTTTCTTTCGTGCGAAACGGCGATTTATGAGAAATGACGATAAAATTGCTGTTTTAAACTTGCAAAAACATAGAAAAACGCTGTTTTGAACTATTCAAACTGACAAATTCATGTTTTTTTCGTGTGAAAGGGCGATTTATGAGAAATGACGATAAAATTGCTGTTTTAAACTTGCAAAAACATAGAAAAACGCTGTTTTGAACTATTCAAACTGACAAATTCATGTTTCTTTCGTGCGAAACGGCGATTTATGAGAAATGACGATAAAATTGTTGTTTTAAACTTGCAAAACCATAGAAAAACGCTGTTTTGAACTATTCAAACTGACAAATTCATGTTTCTTTCGTGCAAAACGGCGATTTATGAGAAATGACGATAATATTGCTGTTTTAAACTTGCAAAAACATAGAAAAACGCTGTTTTCAACTATTCAAACTGATAAATTCATGTTTCTTGCGTGCGAAACGGCGATTTATGAGAAATGACGATAAAATTGCTGTTTTAAACTTGCAAAAACATAGAAAAACGCTGTTTTCAACTATTCAAACTGATAAATTCATGTTTCTTTCGTGCGAAACGGCGATTTATGAGAAATGACGATAAAATTACTGTTTTAAACTTGCAAAAACATAGAAAAACGCTGTTTTGAACTATTCAAACTGACAAATTCATGTTTCTTTCGTGCGAAACGGCAATTTATGAGAAATGACGATAAAATTGCTGTTTTAAACTTGCAAAAACATAGAAAAACGCTGTTTTGAACTATTCAAACTGATAAATTCAAGTTTCTTACGTTCGAAACGGTGGATTTTTGTGAAATCACGATAAAATTATTGTTTTAAACTTGCAAAAACATTGAAAAACGCTGTTTTCAACTATTCAAACTGACAAATTCATGTTTCTTTCGTGCGAAACGGCAATTTATGAGAAATGACGATAAAATTGCTGTTTTAAACTTGCAAAAACATAGAAAAACGCTGTTTTCAACTATTCAAACTGATAAATTCATGTTTCATTTGTGCGAAACGGCGATTTATGAGAAATGACGATAAAATTGCTGTTTTAAACTTGCAAAAACATAGAAAAACGCTGTTTTGAACTATTCAAACTGACAAATTCATGTTTTTTTCGTGTGAAAGGGCGATTTATGAGAAATGACGATAAAATTGCTGTTTTAAACTTGCAAAAACATAGAAAAACGCTGTTTTGAACTATTCAAACTGACAAATTCATGTTTCTTTCGTGCGAAACGGCGATTTATGAGAAATGACGATAAAATTGCTGTTTTAAACTTGCAAAAACTTAGAAAAACGCTGTTTTCAACTATTTAAACTTATAAATTCATGTTTCTTACGTTCGAAACGGTGGATTTTTGTGAAATCACGATAAAATTGCTGTTTTAAACTTGCAAAAACATTGAAAAACGCTGTTTTCAACTATTCAAGTTGACAAATTCATGTTTCTTCCGTGCGAAACGGCGATTTATGAGAAATGACGATAAAATTGCTGTTTTAAACTTGCAAAAACATAGAAAAACGCTGTTTTCAACTATTCAAACTGATAAATTCATGTTTCTTGCGTGCGAAACGGCGATTTATGAGAAATGACGATAAAATTGCTGTTTTAAACTTGCAAAAACATAGAAAAACGCTGTTTTCAACTATTCAAACTGATAAATTCATGTTTCTTTCGTGCGAAACGGCGATTTATGAGAAATGACGATAAAATTGCTGTTTTAAACTTGCAAAAACATAGAAAAACGCTGTTTTGAACTATTCAAACTGACAAATTCATGTTTTTTTCGTGTGAAAGGGCGATTTATGAGAAATGACGATAAAATTGCTGTTTTAAACTTGCAAAAACATAGAAAAACGCTGTTTTGAACTATTCAAACTGACAAATTCATGTTTCTTTCGTGCGAAACGGCGATTTATGAGAAATGACGATAAAATTGTTGTTTTAAACTTGCAAAACCATAGAAAAACGCTGTTTTGAACTATTCAAACTGACAAATTCATGTTTCTTTCGTGCAAAACGGCGATTTATGAGAAATGACGATAATATTGCTGTTTTAAACTTGCAAAAACATAGAAAAACGCTGTTTTCAACTATTCAAACTGATAAATTCATGTTTCTTGCATGCGAAACGGCGATTTATGAGAAATGACGATAAAATTGCTGTTTTAAACTTGCAAAAACATAGAAAAACGCTGTTTTCAACTATTCAAACTGATAAATTCATGTTTCTTTCGTGCGAAACGGCGATTTATGAGAAATGACGATAAAATTACTGTTTTAAACTTGCAAAAACATAGAAAAACGCTGTTTTGAACTATTCAAACTGACAAATTCATGTTTCTTTCGTGCGAAACGGCAATTTATGAGAAATGACGATAAAATTGCTGTTTTAAACTTGCAAAAACATAGAAAAACGCTGTTTTGAACTATTCAAACTGATAAATTCAAGTTTCTTACGTTCGAAACGGTGGATTTTTGTGAAATCACGATAAAATTATTGTTTTAAACTTGCAAAAACATTGAAAAACGCTGTTTTCAACTATTCAAACTGACAAATTCATGTTTCTTTCGTGCGAAACGGCAATTTATGAGAAATGACGATAAAATTGCTGTTTTAAACTTGCAAAAACATAGAAAAACGCTGTTTTCAACTATTCAAACTGATAAATTCATGTTTCATTTGTGCGAAACGGCGATTTATGAGAAATGACGATAAAATTGCTGTTTTAAACTTGCAAAAACATAGAAAAACGCTGTTTTGAACTATTCAAACTGACAAATTCATGTTTTTTTCGTGTGAAAGGGCGATTTATGAGAAATGACGATAAAATTGCTGTTTTAAACTTGCAAAAACATAGAAAAACGCTGCTTTGAACTATTCAAACTGACAAATTCATGTTTCTTTCGTGCGAAACGGCGATTTATGAGAAATGACGATAAAATTGCTGTTTTAAACTTGCAAAAACTTAGAAAAACGCTGTTTTCAACTATTTAAACTTATAAATTCATGTTTCTTACGTTCGAAACGGTGGATTTTTGTGAAATCACGATAAAATTGCTGTTTTAAACTTGCAAAAACATTGAAAAACGCTGTTTTCAACTATTCAAGTTGACAAATTCATGTTTCTTCCGTGCGAAACGGCGATTTATGAGAAATGACGATAAAATTGCTGTTTTAAACTTGCAAAAACATAGAAAAACGCTGTTTTCAACTATTCAAACTGATAAATTCATGTTTCTTGCGTGCGAAACGGCGATTTATGAGAAATGACGATAAAATTGCTGTTTTAAACTTGCAAAAACATAGAAAAACGCTGTTTTCAACTATTCAAACTGATAAATTCATGTTTCTTTCGTGCGAAACGGCGATTTATGAGAAATGACGATAAAATTGCTGTTTTAAACTTGCAAAAACATAGAAAAACGCTGTTTTGAACTATTCAAACTGACAAATTCATGTTTTTTTCGTGTGAAAGGGCGATTTATGAGAAATGACGATAAAATTGCTGTTTTAAACTTGCAAAAACATAGAAAAACGCTGTTTTGAACTATTCAAACTGACAAATTCATGTTTCTTTCGTGCGAAACGGCGATTTATGAGAAATGACGATAAAATTGTTGTTTTAAACTTGCAAAACCATAGAAAAACGCTGTTTTGAACTATTCAAACTGACAAATTCATGTTTCTTTCGTGCAAAACGGCGATTTATGAGAAATGACGATAAAATTGCTGTTTTAAACTTGCAAAACCATAGAAAAACGCTGTTTTGAACTATTTAAACTGACAAATTCATGTTTTTTTCGTGTGAAAGGGCGATTTATGAGAAATGACGATAAAATTGCTGTTTTAAACTTGCAAAAACATAGAAAAACGCTGTTTTGAACTATTCAAACTGACAAATTCATGTTTCTTTCGTGCGAAACGGCGATTTATGAGAAATGACGATAAAATTGCTGTTTTAAACTTGCAAAAACTTAGAAAAACGCTGTTTTCAACTATTTAAACTTATAAATTCATGTTTCTTACGTTCGAAACGGTGGATTTTTGTGAAATCACGATAAAATTGCTGTTTTAAACTTGCAAAAACATTGAAAAACGCTGTTTTCAACTAATCAAACTGACAAATTCATGTTTCTTCCGTGCGAAACGGCGATTTATGAGAAATGACGATAAAATTGCTGTTTTAAACTTGCAAAAACATAGAAAAACGCGGTTTTGAACTATTCAAACTGACAAATTCATGTTTCTTTCGTGTGAAACGGCGATTTATGAGAAATGACGATAAAATTGCTGTTTTAAACTTGCAAAAACATAGAAAAACGCTGTTTTGAACTATTCAAACTGACAAATTCATGTTTCTTTCGTGCGAAACGGCGATTTATGAGAAATGACAATAAAATTGCTGTTTTAAACTTGCAAAAACATAGAAAAACGCTGTTTTGAATTATTCAAACTGACAAATTCATGTTTCTTTCGTGCGAAACGGCGATTTATGAGAAATGACGATAAAATTGCTGTTTTAAACTTGCAAAAACTTAGAAAAACGCTGTTTTCAACTATTCAAACTGATAAATTCATGTTTCTTTCGTGCGAAACGGCGATTTATGAGAAATGACGATAAAATTGCTGTTTTAAACTTGCAAAAACATAGAAAAACGCTGTTTTGAACTATTCAAACTGACAAATTCATGTTTCTTTCGTGCGAAACGGCGATTTATGACAAATGACAATAAAATTGCTGTTTTAAACTTGCAAAAACATAGAAAAACGCTGTTTTGAACTATTCAAACTGACAAATTCATGTTTCTTTCGTGCGAAACGGCGATTTATGAGAAATGACGATAAAATAGCTGTTTTAAACTTGACAAAACATAGAAAAACGCTGTTTTCAACTATTCAAACTGATAAATTCATGTTTCTTTCGTGCGAAACGGCGATTTATGAGAAATGACGATAAAATTGCTGTTTTAAACTTGGAAAAACATAGAAAAACGCTGTTCTGAACTATTCAAACTAACAAATTCATGTTTCTTTCTTGCGAAACGGCGATTTATGAGAAATGACGATAAAATAGCTGTTTTAAACTTGACAAAACATAGAAAAACGCTGTTTTCAACTATTCAAACTGATAAATTCATGTTTCCTTCGTGCGAAACGGCGATTTATGAGAAATGACGATAAAATTGCTGTTTTAAACTTGCAAAAACATAGAAAAACGCTGTTTTGAACTATTCAAACTGACAAATTCATGTTTTTTTTTCGTGTGAAACGGCGATTTATGAGAAATGACGATAAAATTGATGTTTTAAACTTGCAAAAACATAGAAAACGCTGTTTTGAACTATTCAAACTAACAAATTCATGTTTCTTTCGTGTGAAACGGCGATTTATGAGAAATGACGATAAAATTGCTGTTTTAAACTTGCAAAAACATAGAAAAACGCTGTTTTGAACTATGCAAACTGACAAATTCATGTTTCTTTCGTGCGAAACGGCGATTTATGAGAAATGACGATAAAATTGCTGTTTTAAACTTGCAAAAACTTAGAAAAACCCTGTTTTCAACTATTCAAACTGACAAATTCATGTTTCTTTCGTGCGAAACGGCGATTTATGAGAAATGACGATAAAATTGCTGTTTTAAACTTGCAAAAACATAGAAAAACGCTGTTTTGAACTATTCAAACTGATAAATTCATGTTTCTTTCGTGCGAAACGGCGATTTATGAGAAATGACGATAAAATTGCTGTTTTAAACTTGCAAAAACATAGAAAAACGCTGTTTTGAACTATTCAATTGACAAATTCATGTTTTTTTCGTGTGAAACGGCGATTTATGAGAAATGACGATAAAATTGCTGTTTTAAACTTGCAAAAACATAGAAAAACGCTGTTTTGAACTATTCAAACTGACAAATTCATGTTTCTTTCGTGCGAAACGGCGATTTATGAGAAATGACGATAAAATTGCTGTTTTAAACTTGCAAAAACATAGAAAAACGCTGTTTTCAACTATTCAAACTGATAAATTCATGTTTCTTGCGTGCGAAACGGCGATTTATGAGAAATGACGATAAAATTGCTGTTTTAAACTTGCAAAAACATAGAAAAACGCTGTTTTCAACTATTCAAACTGATAAATTCATGTTTCTTTCGTGCGAAACGGCGATTTATGAGAAATGACGATAAAATTACTGTTTTAAACTTGCAAAAACATAGAAAAACGCTGTTTTGTACTATTCAAACTGACAAATTCATGTTTCTTTCGTGCGAAACGGCAATTTATGAGAAATGACGATAAAATTGCTGTTTTAAACTTGCAAAAACATAGAAAAACGCTGTTTTGAACTATTCAAACTGATAAATTCAAGTTTCTTACGTTCGAAACGGTGGATTTTTGTGAAATCACGATAAAATTATTGTTTTAAACTTGCAAAAACATTGAAAAACGCTGTTTTCAACTATTCAAACTGACAAATTCATGTTTCTGTCGTGCGAAACGGCAATTTATGAGAAATGACGATAAAATTGCTGTTTTAAACTTGCAAAAACATAGAAAAACGCTGTTTTCAACTATTCAAACTGATAAATTCATGTTTCATTTGTGCGAAACGGCGATTTATGAGAAATGACGATAAAATTGCTGTTTTAAACTTGCAAAAACATAGAAAAACGCTGTTTTGAACTATTCAAACTGACAAATTCATGTTTTTTTCGTGTGAAAGGGCGATTTATGAGAAATGACGATAAAATTGCTGTTTTAAACTTGCAAAAACATAGAAAAACGCTGTTTTGAACTATTCAAACTGACAAATTCATGTTTCTTTCGTGCGAAACGGCGATTTATGAGAAATGACGATAAAATTGCTGTTTTAAACTTGCAAAAACTTAGAAAAACGCTGTTTTCAACTATTTAAACTTATAAATTCATGTTTCTTACGTTCGAAACGGTGGATTTTTGTGAAATCACGATAAAATTGCTGTTTTAAACTTGCAAAAACATTGAAAAACGCTGTTTTCAACTATTCAAGTTGACAAATTCATGTTTCTTCCGTGCGAAACGGCGATTTATGAGAAATGACGATAAAATTGCTGTTTTAAACTTGCAAAAACATAGAAAAACGCTGTTTTCAACTATTCAAACTGATAAATTCATGTTTCTTGCGTGCGAAACGGCGATTTATGAGAAATGACGATAAAATTGCTGTTTTAAACTTGCAAAAACATAGAAAAACGCTGTTTTCAACTATTCAAACTGATAAATTCATGTTTACTCGTGCGAAACGGCGATTTATGAGAAATGACGATAAAATTGCTGTTTTAAACTTGCAAAAACATAGAAAAACGCTGTTTTGAACTATTCAAACTGACAAATTCATGTTTTTTTCGTGTGAAAGGGCGATTTATGAGAAATGACGATAAAATTGCTGTTTTAAACTTGCAAAAACATAGAAAAACGCTGTTTTGAACTATTCAAACTGACAAATTCATGTTTCTTTCGTGCGAAACGGCGATTTATGAGAAATGACGATAAAATTGTTGTTTTAAACTTGCAAAACCATAGAAAAACGCTGTTTTGAACTATTCAAACTGACAAATTCATGTTTCTTTCGTGCAAAACGGCGATTTATGAGAAATGACGATAAAATTGCTGTTTTAAACTTGCAAAACCATAGAAAAACGCTGTTTTGAACTATTCAAACTGACAAATTCATGTTTTTTTCGTGTGAAAGGGCGATTTATGAAAAATGACGATAAAATTGCTGTTTTAAACTTGCAAAAACATAGAAAAACGCTGTTTTGAACTATTCAAACTGACAAATTCATGTTTCTTTCGTGCGAAACGGCGATTTATGAGAAATGACGATAAAATTGCTGTTTTAAACTTGCAAAAACTTAGAAAAACGCTGTTTTCAACTATTTAAACTTATAAATTCATGTTTCTTACGTTCGAAACGGTGGATTTTTGTGAAATCACGATAAAATTGCTGTTTTAAACTTGCAAAAACATTGAAAAACGCTGTTTTCAACTATTCAAACTGACAAATTCATGTTTCTTCCGTGCGAAACGGCGATTTATGAGAAATGACGATAAAATTGCTGTTTTAAACTTGCAAAAACATAGAAAAACGCGGTTTTGAACTATTCAAACTAACAAATTTATGTTTCTTTCGTGTGAAACGGCGATTTATGAGAAATGACGATAAAATTGTTGTTTTAAACTTGCAAAAACATAGAAAAACGCTGTTCTGAACTATTCAAACTGACAAATTCATGTTTCTTTCGTGCGAAACGGCGATTTATGGGAAATGACGTTAAAATTGCTGTTTTAAACTTGCAAAAACATAGAAAAACGCTGTTTTGAACTATTCAAACTGACAAATTCATGTTTCTTTCGTGTGAAACGGCGATTTATGAGAAATGACGATAAAATTGCTGTTTTAAACTTGCAAAAACATAGAAAAACGCTGTTTTCAACTATTCAAACTGACAAATTCATGTTTCTTCCGTGCGAAACGGCGATTTATGAGAAATGACGAAAAAATTGCTGTTTTAAACTTGCAAAAACATAGAAAAACGCTGTTTTGAACTATTCAAACTGACAAATTTATGTTTCTTTCGTGTGAAACGGCGATTTATGAGAAATGACGATAAAATTGTTGTTTTAAACTTGCAAAAACATAGAAAAACGCTGTTTTGAACTATTCAAACTGACAAATTTATGTTTCTTTCGTGTGAAACAGCGATTTATGAGAAATGACGATAAAATTGTTGTTTTAAACTTGCAAAAACATAGAAAAACGCTGTTTTGAACTATTCAAACTGACAAATTCATGTTTCTTTCGTGCAAAACGGCGATTTATGAGAAATGACGATAAAATTGCTGTTTTAAACTTGCAAAACCATAGAAAAACGCTGTTTTGAACTATTCAAACTGACAAATTCATGTTTCTTTCGTGCGAAACGGCGATTTATGAGAAATGACGATAAAATTGCTGTTTTAAACTTGCAAAAACATAGAAAAACGCTGTTTTCAACTATTCAAACTGATAAATTCATGTTTCTTTCGTGCGAAACGCCGATTTATGAGAAATGACGATAAAATTGCTGTTTTAAACTTGCAAAAACATAGAAAAACGCAGTTTTGAACTATTCAAACTGACAAATTCATGTTTTTTTCGTGTGAAACGGCGATTTATGAGAAATGACGATAAAATTGCTGTTTTGAACTTGCAAAAACATAGAAAAACGCTGTTTTGAACTATTCAAACTGACAAATTTATGTTTCTTTCGTGCGAAACGGCGATTTATGAGAAATGACGATAAAATTGCTGTTTTAAACTTGCAAAAACATAGAAAAACGCTGTTTTCAACTATTCAAACTGATAAATTCATGTTTCCTTCGTGCGAAACGGCGATTTATGAGAAATGACGATAAAATTGCTCTTTTAAACTTGCAAAAACATAGAAAAACCCTGTTTTTAACTATTCAAACTGACAAATTTATGTTTCTTTCGTGTGAAACGGCCATTTATGAGAAATAACGATAAAATTGTTGTTTTAAACTTGCAAAAACATAGAAAAACGCTGTTTTCAACTATTCAAACTGACAAATTTATGTTTCTTTCGTGTGAAACGGCGATTTATGAGAAATGACGATAAAATTGTTGTTTTAAACTTGCAAAAACATAGAAAAACGCTGTTTTGAACTATTCAAACTGACAAATTCATGTTTCTTTCGTGCAAAACGGCGATTTATGAGAAATGACGATAAAATTGCTGTTTTAAACTTGCAAAAACATAGAAAAACGCTGTTTTCAACTATTCAAACTGATAAATTCATGTTTCTTTCGTGCGAAACGCCGATTTATGAGAAAAGACGATAAAATTGCTGTTTTAAACTTGCAAAAACATAGAAAAACGCAGTTTTGAACTATTTAAACTGACAAATTCATGTTTTTTTCGTGTGAAACGGCGATTTATGAGAAATGACGATAAAATTGCTGTTTTGAACTTGCAAAAACATAGAAAAACGCTGTTTTGAACTATTCAAACTGACAAATTCATGTTTCTTTCGTGCGAAACGGCGATTTATGAGAAATGACGATAAAATTGCTGTTTTAAACTTGCAAAAACATAAAAAAAACGCTGTTTTGAACTATTCAAACTGATAAATTCATGTTTCTTACGTTCGAAACGGTGGATTTTTGTGAAATCACGATAAAATTGCTGTTTTAAACTTGCAAAAACATTGAAAAACGCTGTTTTCAACTATTCAAACTGACAAATTCATGTTTCTTCCGTGCGAAACGGCGATTTATGAGAAATGACAATAAAATTGCTGTTTTAAAGTTGGAAAAACATAGAAAAACGCTGTTTTGAACTATTAAAACTGACAAATTCATGTTTCTTTCGTGTGAAACGGCGATTTATGGCAAATTACGATAAAATTGCTGTTTTAAACTTGCAAAAATATAGAAAAACGCTGTTTTGAACTATTCAAACTGACAAATTCATGTTTCTTTCGTGCGAAACGGCGATTTATGAGAAATGACGATAAAATTGCTGTTTTAAACTTGCAAAAACATAGAAAAACGCTGTTTTCAACTATTCAAACTGATAAATTCATGTTTCTTTCGTGCGAAACGCCGATTTATGAGAAATGACGATAAAATTGCTGTTTTAAACTTGCAAAAACATAGAAAAACGCAGTTTTGAACTATTCAAACTGACAAATTCATGTTTTTTTCGTGTGAAACGGCGATTTATGAGAAATGACGATAAAATTGCTGTTTTGAACTTGCAAAAACAGAAAAACGCTGTTTTGAACTATTCAAACTGACAAATTCATGTTTCTTTCGTGCGAAACGGCGATTTATGAGAAATGACGATAAAATTGCTGTTTTAAACTTGCAAAAACATAGAAAAACGCTGTTTTCAACTATTCAAACTGATAAATTCATGTTTCCTTCGTGCGAAACGGCGATTTATGAGAAATGACGATAAAATTGCTCTTTTAAACTTGCAAAAACATAGAAAAACCCTGTTTTTAACTATTCAAACTGACAAATTTATGTTTCTTTCGTGTGAAACGGCCATTTATGAGAAATAACGATAAAATTGTTGTTTTAAACTTGCAAAAACATAGAAAAACGCTGTTTTGAACTATTCAAACTGACAAATTTATGTTTCTTTCGTGTGAAACGGCGATTTATGAGAAATGACGATAAAATTGTTGTTTTAAACTTGCAAAAACATAGAAAAACGCTGTTTTGAACTATTCAAACTGACAAATTCATGTTTCTTTCGTGCAAAACGGCGATTTATGAGAAATGACGATAAAATTGCTGTTTTAAACTTGCAAAAACATAGAAAAACGCTGTTTTCAACTATTCAAACTGATAAATTCATGTTTCTTTCGTGCAAAACGCCGATTTATGAGAAAAGACGATAAAATTGCTGTTTTAAACTTGCAAAAACATAGAAAAACGCAGTTTTGAACTATTCAAACTGACAAATTCATGTTTTTTTCGTGTGAAACGGCGATTTATGAGAAATGACGATAAAATTGCTGTTTTGAACTTGCAAAAACATAGAAAAACGCTGTTTTGAACTATTCAAACTGACAAATTCATGTTTCTTTCGTGCGAAACGGCGATTTATGAGAAATGACGATAAAATTGCTGTTTTAAACTTGCAAAAACATAAAAGAACGCTGTTTTGAACTATTCAAACTGATAAATTCATGTTTCTTACGTTCGAAACGGTAGATTTTTGTGAAATCACGATAAAATTGCTGTTTTAAACTTGCAAAAACATTGAAAAACGCTGTTTTCAACTATTCAAACTGACAAATTCATGTTTCTTCCGTGCGAAACGGCGATTTATGAGAAATGACAATAAAATTGCTGTTTTAAAGTTGGAAAAACATAGAAAAACGCTGTTTTGAACTATTCAAACTGACAAATTCATGTTTCTTTCGTGTGAAACGGCGATTTATGGGAAATTACGATAAAATTGCTGTTTTAAACTTGCAAAAATATAGAAAAACGCTGTTTTGAACTATTCAAACTGACAAATTCATGTTTCTTTCGTGCGAAACGGCGATTTATGAGAAATGACGATAAAGTTGCTGTTTTAAACTTGAAAAAACATAGAAAAACGCGGTTTTAAACTATTCAAATTGACAAATTCATGTTTCTTTCGTGCGAAACGGCGATTTATGAGAAATGACGATAAAATTGCTGTTTTAAACTTGCAAAAACATAGAAAAACGCAGTTTTGAACTATTCAAACTGACAAATTCATGTTTTTTTCGTGTGAAACGGCGATTTATGAGAAATGACGATTATATTGCTGTTTTGAACTTGCACAAACATAGAAAAACGCTGTTTTGAACTATTCAAACTGACAAATTCATGTTTCTTTCGTGCGAAACGGCGATTTATGAGAAATGACGATAAAATTGCTGTTTTAAACTTGCAAAAACATAGAAAAACGCTGTTTTCAACTATTCAAACTGATAAATTCATGTTTCTTTCGTGCGAAACGGCGATTTATGAGAAATGACGATAAAATTGCTGTTTTAAACTTGCAAAAACATAAAAAAACGCTGTTTTGAACTATTCCAACTGATAAATTCATGTTTCTTACGTTCGAAACGGTGGATTTTTGTGAAATCACGATAAAATTGCTGTTTTAAACTTGCAAAAACATTGAAAAACGCTGTTTTCAACTATTCAAACTGACAAATTCTGTTTCTTCCGTGCGAAACGGCAATTTATGAGAAATGACAATAAAATTGCTGTTTTAAAGTTGGAAAAACATAGAAAAACGCTGTTTTAAACTATTCAAACTGACAAATTCATGTTTCTTTCGTGTGAAACAGCGATTTATGAGAAATGACGATAAAATTGCTGTTTTAAACTTGCAAAAAAATAGAAAAACGCTGTTTTGAACTATTCAAACTGACAAATTCATGTTTCTTTCGTGCGAAACGGCGATTTATGAGAAATGACGATAAAATTGCTATTTTAAACTTGCAAAAACATAGAAAATCGCTGCTTTCAACTTTTCAAACTGATAAATTCATGTTTCTTTCGTGCGAAACGGCGATTTATGAGAAATGACGATAAAATTGCTGTTTTAAACTTGCAAAAACATAGAAAATCGCTGCTTTCAACTTTTCAAACTGATAAATTCATGTTTCTTTCGTGCGAAACGGCGATTTATGAGAAATGACGATAAAATTGCTGTTTTAAACTTGCAAAAACATAGAAAATCGCTGCTTTCTACTATTCAAACTGATAAATTCATGTTTCTTTCGTGCGAAACGGCGATTTATGAGAAATGACGATAAAATTGCTGTTTTAAACTTGCAAAAACATAGAAAAACGCTGTTTTGAACTATTCAAACTGACAAATTCATGTTTCTTTCGTGCGAAACGGCGATTTATGAGAAATGACGATAAAAATGCTGTTTAAACTTGCAAAAACATTGAAAAACACTGTTTTAAACTATTCAAATTGACAAATTCATGTTCCTTTCGTGCGAAACGGCGATTAATGAGAAATGACGATAAAATTGCTGTTTTAAACTTGCAAAAACATAGAAAATCGCTGCTTTCAACTATTCAAACTGATAAATTCATGTTTTTTTCGTGCGAAACGGCGATTTATGAGAAATGACGATAAAATTGCTGTTTTAAACTTGCAAAAACATAGAAAATCGCTGCTTTCTACTACTCAAACTGATAAATTCATGTTTCTTTCGTGCGAAACGGCGATTTATGAGAAATGACGATAAAATTGCTGTTTTAAACTTGCAAAAACATAGAAAAACGCTGTTTTGAACTATTCAAACTGACAAATTCATGTTTTTTTCGTGTGAAACGGCGATTTATGAGAAATGACGATAAAATTGCTGTTTTAAACTTGCAAAAACATAGAAAAACGCTGTTTTGAACTATTCAAACTGACAAATTCATGTTTCTTTCGTGCGAAACGGCGATTTATGAGAAATGACGATAAAATTGCTGTTTTGATTTTGCAAAAACATAGAAAAACGCTGTTTTCAACTATTCAAACTGACAAATTCATGTTTCTTTCGTGCGAAACGGAGATTTATGAGAAATGACGATAAAATTGCAGTTTTAAACTTGCAAAAACATAGAAAAACGCTGTTTTGAACTATTCAAACTGACAAATTCATGTTTCTTTCGTGCGAAACGGCGATTTATGAGAAATGACGATAAAATTGCTGTTTTAAACTTGCAAAAACATAGAAAAACGCTATTTATAACAACTCAAACCGATAAATTCAGGTTTCTTTCGTGCGAAACGGCGATTTATGAGAAATGACGATAAAATTGCTGTTTTAAACTTGCAAAAACATAGAAAAACGCTGTTTTCAACTGTTCAAACTGATAAATTCATGTTTCTTTCGTGCGAAACGGCGATTTATGAGAAATGACGATAAAATTGCTGTTTTAAACTTGCAAAAACATAGAAAAACGCTGTATTCAACTATTCAAACTGATAAATTCATGTTTATTTCGTGCGAAACGGCGATTTATGAGAAATGACGATAAAATTACTGTTTTAAACTTGCAAAAACAAGAAAAACGCTGTTTTCAACTATGCAAACTAATAAATTCATGTTTTTTTAGTACGAAACGGTGGATTTTTGTGAAATCACGATGAAACTGCTGTTTTAAACTAGCAAAACCAAGAAAACGCTGTTTTAACAATCTAAACTGACGTATTTAAAATGCTGTATTAAACTTGCAAAAACATAGAAAACGTTGTTTTGAACTATCCAAACTGACAAATTCAGTTTTGTTGCTTGGGGTTCGAGGTTTGATGTTTGGGGTTTAGGTTTGAGGTTTGAGGTTTGGGGTTCGCGGTTTGAGGTTTGGGGTTGGGGTTCGATGTTTGAGGTTTGGGGTTTGGGGTTCGAGGTTTGAGGTTGGGGTTCGAGGTTTGTGGTTTGGGGTTGAGGTTTGGGGTTTGAGGTTTGGGGTTGGGGGTTTGAGTTCTGGGGTTTGGGGTTGAGGTTTGGGGTTGAGGTTTGGGGTTGAAGTTTGGGGTTGAGGATTGGGGTTGAGGTTGGGGTTGAGGTTTGGGGTTTGAGGTTAGGGATTTGGGGTTCGAAGTTTGAGGTTTGGGGTTTGAGGTTTGGGGTTGGGGGTTCGAGTTTTGGGGTTTGGGGTTGAGGTTTGGGGTTGAGGTTTGGGGTTGAGTTTTGGGGTTGAGGTTTGGGGTTGAGATTTGGGGTTGAGGTTTGGGGTTGATGTTTGGGGTTTGAGGTTAGGGATTTGGGGTTCGAAGTTTGAGGTTTATGGTTCGAGGTTTGAGGTTTGGGGTTGAGGGTTGGGGTTTGAGTTTGGGGATTGGGGTTCGGGGTTTTAAGTTTGGTGTTTGTGGTGTTTGGATTGGGTGAAATGTTTCTTTCGTGCGAAACGGCGAATTATGAGATTCAAATTGCTGTTTTAAACTTGTAAACACATAAAAAACGCTGTTTTCAACTAATCAAACTGATGAATTTGTTTTGTTGGAAACTGCGGATTTTTGTGAAATCACGATAAAACGCTGTTTTCAACTATTCAAACTGATAAATTCATGTTTCTTTCGTGCGAAACGCCGATTTATGAGAAATGACGATAAAATTGCTGTTTTAAACTTGCAAAAACATAGAAAAAACGCCAGTTTTGAACTATTCAAACTGACAAATTCATGTTTTTTTCGTGTGAAACGGCGATTTATGAGAAATGACGATAAAATTGCTGTTTTGAACTTGCAAAAACATAGAAAAACGCTGTTTTGAACTATTCAAACTGACAAATTCATGTTTCTTTCGTGCGAAACGGCGATTTATGAGAAATGACGATAAAATTGCTGTTTTAAACTTGCAAAAACATAGAAAAACGCTGTTTTCAACTATTCAAACTGATAAATTCATGTTTCTTTCGTGCGAAACGGCGATTTATGAGAAATGACGATAAAATTGCTCTTTTAAACTTGCAAAAACATAGAAAAACGCTGTTTTGAACTATTCAAACTGACAAATTTATGTTTCTTTCGTGTGAAACGGCGATTTATGAAAAATAACGATAAAATTGTTGTTTTAAACTTGCAAAAACATAGAAAAACGCTGTTTTGAACTATTCAAACTGACAAATTTATGTTTCTTTCGTGTGAAACGGCGATTTATGAGAAATGACGATAAAATTGTTGTTTTAAACTTGCAAAAACTTAGAAAAACGCTGTTTTGAACTATTCAAACTGACAAATTCATGTTTCTTTCGTGCAAAACGGCGATTTATGAGAAATGACGATAAAATTGCTGTTTTAAACTTGCAAAACCATAGAAAAACGCTGTTTTGAACTATTCAAACTGACAAATTCATGTTTCTTTCGTGCGAAACGGCGATTTATGAGAAATGACGATAAAATTGCTGTTTTAAACTTGCAAAAACAAAGAAAAACGCTGTTTTTAACTATTCAAACTGATAAATTCATGTTTCTTTCGTGCGAAACGCCGATTTATGAGAAATGACGATAAAATTGCTGTTTTAAACTTGCAAAAACATAGAAAAACGCAGTTTTGAACTATTCAAACTGACAAATTCATGTTTTTTTCGTGTGAAACGGCGATTTATGAGAAATGACGATAAAATTGCTGTTTTGAACTTGCAAAAACATAGAGAAACGCTGTTTTGAACTATTCAAACTGACAAATTCATGTTTCTTTCGTGCGAAACGGCGATTTATGAAAAATAACGATAAAATTGTTGTTTTAAACTTGCAAAAACTTAGAAAAACGCTGTTTTGAACTATTCAAACTGACAAATTTATGTTTCTTTCGTGTGAAACGGCGATTTATGAGAAATGACGATAAAATTGTTG